>JAJONR010000516.1:0-155355 GCA_029582245.1 Solanum etuberosum
AAAGAAAATGACATGGAGGGTCATTGAACATAACTTTTATAGAAACTATTATATGAAAAACTGGGTTTCTTGAGACGTAATGGGAGAAAGGATACCCATTGAAGAAATCCACATATGTTGAAGGAAAAATATTGGTTGAATTGTTGAACTTGAAGCTTGAAGGTCAAGAAACCTAGCTTTGATCTTACTAACTGAAATTGTTGATGTTCGGCCTGAGGAAGAACTAAGTTGCTCACTATGATAGCCTTACATATCTTAAACGCTCTACAAATCTTGAAGAATAACCTTAACTTGATTAAGACCAATCAAGAAACCTTTCTTGAAATTCATGGATATATTCTTGAAAATCCTATGTTTTGAGCGTAGAATTCTTGCTTAGGATACATAATCAACTGTTAGAATTTCTAGGGAATTGTGATATTATGCTTACCTTTATCTAAGATGAAAAAATATTGATGACTTGCTTAAAAATCAAGTCTTGAACCCTAGAATTGAACTCTTGATTTCACTAGAGATAGGAAGAGGATTTATTGTTAAAATCTTGTAGAAATTCAAGGATTAATGTTGTAAAATCTTGAAAAATACTTACCAAGACTTAGTAGGGTTAAAGAGAAATTTTTGGGGCTTTGGGGATCGGCCAAATGGTGAAAATTGTGAAAATAAACACAATAGAATGTTTCAATGAAATCTGAAAATTTTGATATACAACTGAAATACATGATATACATGGTCTACGGACAGACTAACAGTCTGTAAAATGATCCATGACTCAGGCATTGGTTCCATGGAATTCAGGAAATAAGTTTAAGCCTCTTATCCCATTGCACTAGCATGAATCATGACCCACAGATTCTTTTACGACCCGTAATTTCTGGTCATAGTTTTTAGAACAAATTTTCTGATTGGAGCGTCTTTTGTTAAACGGTCATAACTTTTTTCTCCAAGCTCCGATTAATGCAATTTTTGTGGAATTTTAAATAATACTAATAGACCTTTAATTATTTAGGTCATGTTCCATCTAAATCCTCATATTATAAGAGATATAGTTGTTTGAAGTTGACTCTTGCATCAGTTTATGGGAAAACTCAATGAGTAGGAAATAGTTTGAGCTCGGCTTAGTGTTATAGGGCCCTAATGACCCTAAATCACTTCTAAATCACTTCCTACACTTGAAAATGAACCTTAACACACATGAGAAACTAGGTATCATCCAGTACGATCCTATACGTATACAAAGTGTTATTCGAACTTTGTATTAGAAATTTCTTTTGGGGTGTTACAACAGTTTGGAAGTTGCCTAATAGAAGTATAATAAAATATAGAAGGGACTTGGTACTAATGATACGTAGTTTGTATATCATTTTGGTTATGGGTCTGTCAAATTTGTTGTAATCTCGTGAAATGTATTTTCCTAAAATAAAATGAGCATTTTAATTAACTTTATATTTTATGGTATTTTTCTGATAGTTTATTTTTCTTAATATGATTGTCTAAGTCTTTAATTTTCTCAAGTTTAATTATCGTATAATGAGAATTTTGTGATAGTTTATTTTTCTTAATGCGATTGTCTAAGCCTTTAATTTTCTCAAGTTTAATTATAGTATAATGAGAATTTTGATATTAAGATTTTTTGGTGGTGACAATTGTTCGTGAGATTCTTGGAACACTTCATTGAAATTTTATTTGATTATATTGATTACTCAATGATATTTCATTTTTATGATCTATTGCTCTATTTGTTGTGAGTGGAGTACCGAAGGAAGAGGAAGAACGTGTTAATTCTACTGACAAACTCCTATTACCAGATGTTGAGCTTTCTCATTATTGTCAAGATCTCGAGTTTTATTATGTTATTGATATCTTATCATCATCAACATGAAATTTATAAACTTCAAGACATAATAGAAGAAAAAGAATTAACAGAAGAAAACATAATTAAAAATATTTCGACAAATGAACATGTGTGTATAATTTTTCACCCCGTGCTTACAAATTTGAGAAAATTAAAATTTTAAATCAAGACTATATCAATCGGTAAAAATGAAATTAAAAGGAACTAAAAATCGGTCAAAAAAAGATTATATAATCTAAAGGTTTCACTCTTCTTTCCTTTAGTGAATGAAACTTAATTTTATCACTATCCTAGTTTGTAAATTTATCTATCATGTCAATTAAAATTTCTTAGCAGATAAAAAATAATTTATTGCCTCACTTGATGAAATAATTCATCGTCCCTAATTTTAATCAATTTTTAAATTACCTCGCACCTTCTCCCTCCCCCCTTCTCCTCAATTATATCATTTCTTGCAAATCAACCTTCCATCCACCCATCAATACAAATCGATTTTCACTCCTCAATCAAAACGATATGTAGATCTACTTCAAGAGTTGATCCTCCTGTAATTCATTATTTAATTAGTCTTGTTATTCAGTAAGTTGTTCTTCTTTTTTTTAATTTCAATTTGACTCCATTCATATAGTGGGATTTATTATCACTGATGATTTTTTACATTAGTTTTATTTTAATTAAGATACAAATAGCTTTTTAATTTTTAATTTTTTTACGTAGAAGTTTTATGAAATTTCATTTGATGAACTTTTTTTGTTGAATTCTCCTGTTGATATTGTTTAAGCCATTTAATAAGTATCTGTCAAATAAGTTATATCTGAATTTGAAACTTATTTGATGGACTGTATGAAGACTCCATATATGTTTATTCAACTTGTATACTTGATTTTTGGTATAAAATAACGTGCCTGCCCTTTCTTCTTCGAAAACCATCTTTATAAAGTTTAGAATTTTTCTATATCTAACACAAAATAAGGAACTTGTTTTTTCACTCACATGTCATTTATAGCTTTCAAAAATTAATGAAGTAAGTTCTTGTGATAGTCTAACTTTTTCAATAAAGTATGATAAACCTTATTACATATAGTGTTAATGTCACTTCTATTATGGTATGTCTATCTACTCTTGATTTCACATAAGATTTTTCAAAAATGAATCTTAACTTATTGCAAGCGAAATGCAAATCATGTAATGACACGGTCGGTCATTTTCGGAAAGTTTAATGAATTTACCATTTTTCATTCTCGATATTGATCCCGAGTCTTCTATGATTGAGTTTTGAAAAAGTTGGTTTTTAACTTTGAATTAAAAGTGAGAATTTCGGTATATTTTGAGTTTAAAAGGCTAAGTTGTTAAGAAAGTGATTTTTGGTGACCTTTGGAGTTTCGAGTATCGCAATGGAATTCCATTGATTCCATCTGTGAGAGTCGGTTTCTGATTCTAAGTCTTTTTGAGAATTTGAGGTCCTAAATTGTGAAATTGTAGAATTTTAGCCTTTGGTCAATATTCTGCGTTCAGATGCTCGGATTGGAATTCTGAGTGTTTTGTTGGATTTGGAGGATCCTTTTAGACCTACGCGAGTCCTTGGTTGATTTATGAGAGGTCTTGAGTTTGTCTTAACCTTTTTAGGTGTGAGTTAGTTTTTCATGTTTTTCATGGATGTCGGGTCAAGAAGACCTCAAATTCGTATTTTGACGGTTCCATTGAGTCCGGAATGTCAAGTATAATTGATTTGCATATGTGGTTTGTGTGCACGGGGTTCCGAACGAATCATGAGGGTCCTTTTGGTGATTTGAGAGTTTCTGATTTTTGAGTGCCTGTGTTTGGTAACCTTCGCTTTTGCGATAGGCCTTCAGCCTAAGAGAGCTTCGCTTAAGCAAAGGTGTGATTGGTTAAGCGAAGGCCAGACTTTTTCAAGGTTTGCTTAAGCGAACCAAGGCTCTCTTTAGAGATGATCTCTTAAGTGAAGCCTGTTTCGCAAAATCGAGACCCCAGTTTTTACAAGGTTCTCTTAAGCGAACCTATGGTTGCTTAAGAAAAATTAGAGAGGGTTTTGACCTAGAAATTTCAGGGTTTAAGCCCAATTTCACCGTATTTGAGTTTTGGGAGCTTTGGGGTTGTAACACCTCAGATTCGAGAAAACAGAAAAAATGCAGCTTTCCATGACCTGGTGCCAGAACCACCGAAGCCACCGACAGTCCGTGGTCTGACACACGGTCTGTAGGTAAGTTCTGTTCTTAGCGTCCACAATTTAGGGATCGCTGATCCCACCTATAGCCGACTAGTATGGTTTGTGGTTGGACCTACGGACTGTAGGTCTGGCTGTAGGTGAGGGTCAGAAGTCAATTAGAGGAAAATGGGTGTTTGATCAACTTCAAACGGTCATATATTTTAGCACAAAATAAATTAGGTGGCCCATGACCTATCAAATTAAAGATAATTGAATCTTCTTTCCAACACCACCAAGTTTTCTAAAATCCAATCTCGGAGTAAAACATTAGGCACATTTTAGTGAAGCCCTATCGGGCAGAGCATGAACGACGACGCCAATCGACGACCGGTAGTCCAAACGACGGTCCATCAGACCCACCGTGGATGTCATTCATCAAATTTTAAGTCAGCGTCATTTTTGTCTTTATCCTATGCGTTAGGGAACTTAAACTATGTCGTTTGATGCCTAAACTTTGTCGTTTACTCAGTTCAAACCTAATAACCTAGACAAACATACCCAGAACCATCATTCTAAAAAAATCATCCAAATTAGATAGAAAAGAAAAGAAAGAGGTGCCAGTTTCTTTCAATAACAAGCAACAGTGTTCTTCAAGTTTAAGAACAGATATGTGGGATTTCACTAGTGGGTTCCTTTCATCCACTAGGTCCCTAGAATTCAGTCAGTTCCTTGATTCTTCATAGCTTGTTTAGACCTAGGGTTTGTAAAATCGTGGGAATTTGTTGTGATTTTAGTTTCTATAGAATCCACCATCTAAATATCATGTTTTCTTGGAAACGTTGCATAATTCCTTGTATAAAACTCAGAACCCTAGTTTGTGTAAATTTTCTAAGTTCATGAATTATACTTTCTAGGTCAGTTAAACAGAAAATCATGATCCAGGTTTCCAATGTCACATTCTTAGTATATAAATGTTGCATTCTCAGTTAGCATATCAGTATTTTGAACTATTCAGTATTTGTGCATTTTAGCTTCATATGTATTCTATTGGGTGTAGACTTAGCACCGAGTTGGACAAGGGTTCGGCGTACCCTTAAAGTCCCAACACTACGTGCCCGCGTAGGATTATAAGTCCCCTCTATTGGGCATCAGTATTAGTGATCACGCCACAATCATGCCTTATACCCTTGGCAAGGTATATTGGGTCCTCTAGATGGGCTGTATACATCGGACTCCACATTTAGCTCACACGGTTTATGTCGGTTAATAATAGCTCCCACTATCAGACTCTTAGTACATTGACGAGGTTTTTAGCAGCTATATCAGTATATGATTCAACATCTTATCTTCATGATTAGTACTTGGTCATTGCATTCAGCTTAGTTTTTAAGTTATCTTTCAATATTTTTATTCTTGTTTCGATTATGTCATTGCTAAGTTATTCTTTCTTCAGCTCATATTTATTTATTCAGCTTAGTATATCTATATCCTACATGTTGAGTACATTACAGGTAATGATGCATACTCCATGCTACATCCTTTCATGATGTAGGTTGAAGTACTCAGCATCAAAATCACGCTTAGATCGATTCTCGATTGGTCTTCAGCAGCTTCATTGGTGATATCTCATACTTCGAAGACAATTGACATGCTTTCCATTTAGTTTTTGCTTTCAATTTTCAGTTTTGTTAGAGTTAGCTGGGGGCATGTCCTAGCAACTAAACTTAGTTACAAGATTTTCAGACATATTAGTAGATTTCTCTTGAGTTGTTAACTGGTCCTTTTAGTTAAAACTAAACTTTTGTTATGTTTATTATGATTATTCAGACTAGTTGGACTTGTTATTCTTCAAATATTCATTGATTTAGTTTCCGCTTAGTTCATGTTTACTTAGATATATTCAGTATGTTCATGATATGCCAGACTCAGGGTTAGCTTGGGGTCACTCGTGATCCTAGGTACCATGTTACACAAATGGGGTAGCCTCGAGGCATGACAATCTTGGTATCAGAGCATTAGGTTCAAGTGTCCTAGGGTGTCTGAAAGCCGCACTAAGTAGAGTCCCTTTCATGAGTGTGAAGCGTGCCACACCTATGGGGGGGAGTCTACAAAATGTTTTAAGAAAAACTTCACTTCATTTGCTATTCTTATCGTACGTGAGGTATGATTCAACTTCTCTTTTTTAATCCATCGGTATGTGTTCCAGATCATGCCTTCTCGCAGAGCTAACGCGCGGAATGCAAATGCAGTTTCTCCAGTCCCAAACCATGAGGTTATGAATGGAGAATTTTGAAATGTGATCTAGCTCTTGGCTCAGAGTCTAGCCAATCAGAACAATCTGCAGGCCATAATTCCTGCAAACACTAATGGTGTATCAGTCGAAGCTAGGGTTCTAGACTTTGTTCGGTTGAATCTGCTTGAGTTTATAGGGTCGCAGGATAGTGAGGACCCACAAAACTTCATTGATGAAGTCAATAAGATTCTAGAGGTGATGCAAGTGACTGGAAATGACATGGTGGATCTGGAATCCTACCAACATAAGGATGTGGCTCATATCTGGTTCACTAAATTGGAAGACAACAGGGGTGTGGATGTAGCTTCTGTGACTTGGGATTGTTTTACTGGAGATTTTCTGGATAGGTTCTTCCCAAGGGAGTTGAAAGAAGCTAAGGAATAAGAGTTTATGAGCTTGAAGCAGGGTTCAATGTCGGTCCAAGAGTATGGGCTGAAGTTCACTCAGCTCTCCAAGTATGCTCTACACATGGTTGTCGATCCAAGGGCACAAATAAGTAAGTTCTTGTTTGGTGCATCCGATCAGGTAAAGATCGAGTGAAGGAATTCTATGCTTCTAGGGGATATGGATATCTCCAGACTAATGACTCATGCGCAGCAGGTTGAGGGATATAAGTTTAGGAAAATGGCTAAGGATAACAAAAAGGCTAGAACAGGAAACTATTAATACTCATAGCAAAAGTCGGGTGGTGGGAATCACTCACACTTTCAACAAAGATCTACAACCCCAACACCTTCATCAGCTAGTGTTTCGTACCCCATGTTTCAACAGGACCAGAAAGGTAGGGTATCAGGCTCTAAGTCTCTGGGGAGTACTTCAGGTAACAAGACTTTGCCAACTTGTCCAAAATGTGGTAAGAACCATCCAGGCCAGTGTATTACAGGCAGGGAAGGGTGCTTTGGGTGTGGTCAGTCTGGCCATAGGTTGAAGGATTTCCCTTATGCCAAGCAGGGGCAAGGAGGTAACAATAATAGGGCTCCGTCTACAGCTCCAGCAGCACCAATAGGTTTCCCAACAATGCAAGGTGTTTCATCTGGTACAGATGGCGGTCAGTGCCAGAACATGTTGTATGCTCTCCAGGCTCACCAGGACCAGAAAGATTATCCTGATGTGGTCACTGGTACGTTACGAGTCTTTCATTTATATGTTTATGCATTGTTAGATCAAGGGGCTACGCTATCTTTTGTAAATCCCTATGTAGCAGTAAACTTCAGTGTCAGTCTAGAAACTCTCTCAGAACCCTTCTCAGTCTCTACTCCAATTGGTGAACCAGTTATAGCTAGACGGGTATACAAAAATTGCCCTATCATAGTCTCTCAGCAAACCTTGTAGAGTTAGAAATGGTAGCCTTTGATATCATTCTAGGAATGGATTGTTTACATTCCTGTTATGCCTCAGTCGATTGTAGAACTAGAATCGTTCAGTTTGAGTTTCCAAATGAGCCAGTCTTAATGTTAAACGGTAGTAGCTCAGTACCTATAGGTCAGTTTATCTCTTACCTTAAGGTCAGGAAGATGATCTCCAAAGGGTATATCTATCATCTTGTTTGGGTTAAGGATTCAAACTACAAACCCCAACTATTTAGTCAGTACCAATAGTAAATGAGTTTCTAGAAGTGTTCCCAGAAGATCTTCCCAGAGTTCCTCCCGAAATGCAAATCGACTTCAGAATAGATCTCCTTCTAGATACCCAGCCCATTTTGATTCCTCCTTATAGAATGGCTCTAGCTGAGCTAAAGGAATTGAAAGAACATTTGAAAGACCTTCTAGATAAAGGCTTCATCAGACCCAACATCTATCCATTGGGTGCTTCAGTGTAGTTCGTGAAAAAGAAAGATGGTTCTCTTAGGATGTTCATTGACTATCGTCAGTTGAACAAAGTCACAATCAAGAAAAAAATATCCTATCTCTAGGATTGATGACTTGTTTGACCAACTTCAGGGTGCTAGTTACTTTTCTAAGATAGACCTCAGATCCGGCTATCATCAGCTCAGAGTCAGAGATAGTGACATTTCAAAGACAGCCTTCAGAACTCGGTATGATCATTATGAATTTGTAGTTATGTCTTTTGGACAAAAAAATACTTCTCCGGCTTTCATGGACTTATTGAACAGTGTGTTCAAACAATATTTGGACTTGTTCGTCATCATCTTTATTGATGATGTCCTCATTTATTCTCGGAGTGAGGAAGAGACTTTGACTCATCTGAGAGTTGTTTTGGAAACCCTCAAAGATCGCCAGCTATTCACTATGTTTAACAAATGTGAATTCTGGTTACAATCAGTCGCTTTCATTGTTCATGTGGTATCCAATGAAGGGATCCGAGTGGATTCTCAAAATATTAAGGCGGTACAACATTGTCCCAAACCCACCTCTCCAACAGATATCAAAAGTTTCTTGGGTTTGGCCGGTTATTACAGGAGATATGTTGAAGGATTTTCATCCATTGCTTCCCCATTGATCAAGTCGACTCAGAAGAAGGTCAAATGTCAGATGAGTGTGAGAAAAGCTTCTCAGAACTGAAGATTAGGTTGACTACAGCTCCTGTCTGGACTCTTCCAGATAGTTCAGATGGTTATGTGATTTATTGTGATACCTCCAGGGTCGGCCTACGTTGTGTGTTGATGCAGCGAGGTAAGGTCATAGCTTATGCTTCTAGACAGCTTAAGGTCCATAAGAAGAATTACCTGCCTTATGACCTCGAGCTTTCAGTCTTATTATTTTCCCTAAATATTTCGAGACACTAATTGTATGGTGTTCATGTTGATGTGTTCACCGACCATAAGAGCCTCTAATATGTGTTCACCCAAAAAGAGTTGAATCTTCGTCAGAGGAGATGGCTTGAATTCCTCAAAGACTATGACATGAATGTGCTTTATCATCCGGGTAAGGCCAATGTAGTGGTTGACGCCCTCAACAAACTATCCATGGTAGTGTAGAACATGTTGAGGACGAGAAGAAAGAATTATCCAAAGATGTTCATTGGCTTACTCGCTTAGGAGTTTGCCTTACAGACACATCAGATGGGGGTGTGATAGTTCAGAATTGATCAGAATCTTCATTGATAGCGGAGGTTAAGGAAAAGCAGGACAGTGATCCTATATTACTTCAATTGAAAGCTGTAGTTCATCAGTAGAAAGTTGAGGTTTTCTCCCAATGGGGAGATGGTGTGCTTCATTACCAAGGTCGTTTATGTGTTCCTAATTTGGGTCAATTGAGGCAGTAGATCCTTAGAGAAGCTGATAACTCTAGGTATTCCATTCATCCAGGTGTCACTAAGATATACCGTGATCTACGGAAAGTATTTTGGTGGAATGGCATGAAGAGGGACATAGCAGACTTTGTGGCTAAGTGACCTAATTGTGAACAGGTTAAGGTTAAACATCAGAAACTAGGAGGTATGAATCAAGAGATTAACATTCCCACATGGAAGTGGGAAGTTATAAACATGGATTTTATTACGGGTTTACCTCGTACTCGCAGACAACATGACTCCATTTGGGTGATAGTGACAGAGTCAGTAAGTCCGCTAACTTCTTGGTTGTCAATACTACAGATTCAGTAGAGGACTACGCCAAACTCTACATCAATGAGATAGTCAGGTTACATGGGTTTCCCTTGTCTATAATCTCAGATAGAGGTCCTTATTTTACCTCTCATTTCTAGAAATTGTTTCAGAAAGGTCTTGGTACTCAGGTAAATCTCAGTATAGCATTTCATCCATACATGGATGGTCAGGTAGGGCATACCATTCAGACCTTAGAGGACATGTTGAGAGCTTGCGTGATCGATTTCAAGGGTAGTTTGGATGATCACCTACCTCTCATAGAGTTCGCCTATAATAATAGCTTTTATTCTAATATTCAGATGGCCCCATATGAGGCACTATATGGGCGTAGGTGCAGGTCCCCGATTGGTTGGTTTGAAGTAGGTGAAACACCCCTGATTAGGCCATATTTGGTTCATGAGGCTATGGAGAAAGTTCAGCTCATAAGAGATAGCCTAAAGACAACTTAGAGTCGTCAGAAGTCCTATGCAGATGTGAGGAGAAGGGACTTAGAGTTTGAAATCGATGATTGGGTTTTCCTGAAAGTGTCACCTATGAGGGGTTGATAAGATTTGGGAAGAAAGGGAAGCTTAGTCCTAGATATGTAGGGCTTTTCAAAATCCTGAAAAGGGTTTGTAATGTGGCTTATGAGTTTGAGTTGCCCGAAAACCTAGCAGAGATTCATCCTGTCTTTCACATTTCCTTTTTGATGAAATGTGTGTGTGATCTGGCATCGTTAGTACCATTAGAGAATTTGGCTATGAAGTATAGTCTCACTTATGAATAGGTGCTAATTGAAATTCTTGACCGTTAGGTTCGTAGGTTGAGAAATAAGGAAGTCTTTTCAGTGAAGGTTTTGTGGAGGAGTCAGTCCATAGAGGGAGCTTCTTGGGAAGCGGAAGCAGCCATAATGGCCAAGTATCCTTACCTCTTTCCTTCTGATTCCATTTCAGCTTGACGTACTAGTTCCTATCCAGTCACTCTGTTTACTCTTGAGTAATTCAGTCTCAATATCTTTTTCCCTCAGTTATTCTTGCATTTCAACATATTTGCATGTTCTTGAAACTCAGTTCAGTTAGATATCAGTTTCTACTACTTAGTGGTAGGGATTGCATCTCCTTCCTTCCATACTCAACTTGTTTAGACGTCATTCGAGAACGAAGGTTTCCAAGGGAGAGATATAGTAACACCTCGGATTCGAAAAAATAGAAAAAATGCAGCTTTCCTGGACTTGGTGCCAGAACCCCGGAAGACACCGACGATCCGTGGTCTGACACACGGTCCGTAGGTGGGGTCCATCGTTGGGGTCCAGGATTTAGGGATCTCTGATCCCACCCACGGCCAACCAGTACGATCTGTGGTTGGACCTACGGATCGTAGGTGAGGGTCACCAGCCAATTAGAGGATAATGGTTGTTTGGTCAACTTCCAACGGTCATATCCTTTTGCAAAAAATAAATTAGGTGGCCCATGACCTATCAAATAAAAGATAATTGAATCCTCTTTCAAATATTACCGAGTTTGCTAATATCCAAGCTCGGAGTAAAACGTTATGCTCGTTTTAGTGAAGCCCTATCGGGCAGAGCATGAACGACGACCCCAATCGATGATCGATAGGCCAAACGACGGTCCGTCAGTCCCACCGTGGATGAACTTGGCCACCATTTAAGTCAAGGTCATTTTAGTCTTTTCCCTATGTGTTGGGGCACTTAAACCATGTCGTTTGATTCCTAAACTACTTAGTTTTACTCAGTCTAAGCCTAATGACCTAGTCAGACATACCCACAACCCTCATTCTCCAAAAATCATCAAAATTAGAACAAAAAGAAAAAAAAAAGGCGCCTGTTTCTTTCAAGAACAAGCAGCAGTGTTCTTCAAGTTTCAGCCCCAAAATCCAAAGGATTTTTCCATAGATTTTGTCACCAGAAATGTGGGATTTCACTAGTGGGTTCCTTTCATCCACTAGATCCCTAGAATTCAGTCAGTTCCTTGATTCTACATAGCTTGTTTAGACCTAGGGTTTGTAAAATCTTGGGAATTCGTTGTGATTTCAGTTGCTATAGAATCCATAGTCTAAATATCATGTTTTCTTGGAAACTTTGCATAACTCCTTGTATAAAACTCAAAACCCTAGTTTGTGTAAATTCTCTTAGTTCATGAATTATACTTGCTAGGTTAGTTAAACAGAAAATCATGCTCCAAATTTCGAATGTCACATTCTTAGTATATAAATGTTGCATTCTTAGTTAGCATGTCAGTATTTTGAGCTATTCAATATTTAGTGCATTTTAGCTTCATATGTATTTAGTTTGAAGTAGACTTAGCACCGTGTTGGACTAGGGTTCAGCATACCCTCATAGTTTTAGAACTACGTGTCCGTGTAGGATTATAAGTCCACTCTGTTAGGCATCAATATTAGTGATCATGCCACAGTCATGCTTTTTTACCCTGGCAAGGTATATTGGGTCCTGTCGATGGGGCGTATACATCAGACTCCACATTTAGCTCACGTGGTTTGTGTTGGTTAATAATAGCTCCCACAGTCAGACTGTTGGTGCACTGACCAGATTTTCAACATTTATATCAGTATACGGTTCAACATGTTATCTTCATTATTAGTACTTGGTCATTGCATTCAGCTTAGCTTTTTCAGTTATGTTTCAGTATTTATATTCTTCCTCAGATTATGTCATTGCTCAATTATGCTTTGTTCAGCTCATATATATTTGTTCAACTTAGTATATCTATATTTTGAATACTCGGTACATTCCAAGTACTGACACATACTCTACACTACATCATTTCATGATGTAGGTTCAGGCATTCAACATCCAGATCACGCTTAAATCGATTCTCGATTAAACTTCAGAAGTTTCAGTGGTGAGTCCTCATACTTCGTCGAAAATAGACATGCTTTGCATTTTAAAACATGGATAACAACTCTGTGTAATTAAAAATACAATAATAACTCTGTATGTATGCAAAGATATAATATAAACTCTGTTTGTATATAAAAATACAAATAACTCTGTGTATATAAGAATACAAATAATAGCTGTGGGAGTTTCTCTAACCGACAACCATCACTTAAGAGCTACGTGATGATAAAACGTTTTGCCTCACACTGCCAGGGCCATCCTATACCTTGCCAAGGGCATAGAACCTAACTACTAAGTGGATCCACTAGTCTATGCTAAAAAGCACTAGGAATCATCTAAAAAGTATGACCCTTTTCAACCCATGATGGCTACATGGTTTATGTGGGCTATGAGTTGTCTAAACTCTCCCCCATATCGGTGCTCAATACTACTCCCAAAATATACTAGCTCATATGTTTAAAAACATAACTTGTTTTTGTGGTTTGAGAAAATTACTCAAAGACTTAGCTCAAAGGCTCTCTTGGAAATCAAAGTTTCCTCTCTTGCTTAATTGTGAAAGCATTTACTCTTGACTGAAAAACTAGCTCAAAGGTTCTATTGGAAATCGGTGTTTCCTTTCTTGTTTAAATGTGAAAACATTTACACTTTGGGAATACATAGTCCCAATATACTGTTTTGAAGAAAATGAACTTCAATCTTTACTCTTTATTCAACTCAAAACTTAAGTCTTAAAACAAAGTTAAAACGTTTGTAAAAGACTTTTGGAAACTCTATGAACTTCTCTTGACTTGACGCTTAACTTTCTTTGAATTGAATTATGGATTCAAGGCTCATGATCTCAGGCTATGGATGATTTCGTGTTGTTTAGACGTACCTTAGAGTGTAGAAATAGACTAGAAAACATAGGTACGTTTCAAGGGAACTCGTACGGAAAGAAGTGGGAAAGGGTACAGAACCTGGCGTCCCTGGTGCTCTGAGTGGCGCGGGGCACCAGAGCTTCAGCTTCAGAACTGGGGATGGGGCGCATTGGCTGGCGCGGCGCCCCAGAGCCCATACTACAGAACACAAAGTGGGGCTCTGGATGGCACAGCACCCCACCCCTTTCCCCAGAATTTCCCCAATTTTTCTTGCTCGTTTTCCAAATCTAAACCCTCTGAATTCAATTGGTTCTTTCCCCAAACACTTAAGTTCGACTACATAACCAAAGTATGCAAGAATCTACTCAAAACGACCTCTAATTTCATGAATTTAAATCAAGAACTTCTCATCAACTTCAACAATCAAGAACCCAATAGAAACTTCAAACAAATCCATCAAGAACTCAATTTCTATACTTTCAAGAACCAAATATCGCTCAATAAAATCATGATTGGCACGTGGGTGAACTAACCCAACGCTATGTGAACTCACATACCTCATAGGGATCAACCCTTGGCGAAATCCACAAGAAAATCTTCAAGAACTTGGCGATTCCTTGCTTCTTCTTCTTTTTTCTCCTCTTCTTTTCTCTTCTCTCAAAACCCTAACTTATTTTCAATAGCGTAAACTGAATCCAATCATTTTAGACCCCAACTTAATTACCAAAAACGAAATAATAAGGTAGTGAAAAAACCAAAGTACCCTTCTAAAATCCGGTTTTGACTTTCCTTATCTAGACAGCCCAACTTCAAATGGGCATATCTCCCTCATACGAATTCAAAAATGGAAAAACTCGGTAGCGTTGGAAAGATAATTAGAAGATCTTTCCTACGGTATCTAGTAGAACACCTAACTCATCCTGAGCTAGGAGTTATCGTCAATTGAAGTTGACCTAAAACTCAAACTTAGCTTAACTTTGTCAAACTTTCCAAATTTGATAATTTCCAAAAACGATTTTTTCTAATTCTTGTTCTTTCAAATAACAGGGTGTTCCAATATCTCTCCCTTGGGAACATTCGTCCTCGAATGTGATTACTCTTAGTAGGCTAAGGGTGTAACATCTAACATCTAGCTCAAACACCCAACAAGCAAATTGTAAATACAACATTCCAACTTATAATAAAGGCCAAGAAAGGATTAGTACCTTAATTTGGAACTTCTTCGGATTTGAAGAAGTGTGGGTATCTATTCTTCATATCCTCCTAAGCTTTCCAAGTAGCTTCCTCAACAAACTGATTTCTCCACAGAACTTTGATTGATGCTACTTCTTTAGTCCTCAAATAGCGAACTTGGCGATCTAGAATCTGAACAAGAATATCCTCATAAGACAAGCTATCTTTAATACAAATATCTTCAGTTGGTATAATCAATGAAGGATCACCCATACACGTTTTAAACATAGAGATGTGAAACACTGGATGACTGCTGCTAACTCTTGCGGTAGCTCCAACTCGTAAGCTAGATTGCCAATCCTTTTGGATATTCTGTAAGGACCAACATACTAGGGACTAAGTTTCCCCTTCTTACCAAATCTCATAACACCCTTCATGGGTGAAACTTTCAAGTAAACCCAATAATCTACTTCAAACTCTAAGTCCCTTCCCCTAACATCGGTAGAGGATTTCTGACGACTCTGCGCTGTTTTTAACCTCTCTTGAATAACCTTCACTTTCTCCATAGCTTTATGCACTAAGTCTGGTCCTATCAACCCAGCTTCACCAACTTCAAACCATCTAATAGGAGATCTGCCTCTTCTCCCATAAAGAGCTTCATAAGGAGCCATTTGGATGCTAGAGTGGTAACTATTGTTGTAAGCAAACTCAATGAGAGGTAGGTGATCCTCCCAATTACCTTTGAAATCGATCATACAAGCCCTCAACATATATTCTAAAGTCTTAATAGTGCGCTCTGCTTGACCATCTGTCTGAGGATGAAAAGCAGTACTCAAGTTCACCTTTGAACCCAAGCCTTTCTGGAATGACTTCCAAAACTGTGCAATAAATTGTGCACCTCTATCTGAAATAATCGATACCGGAACCCCACGAAGTATGACTACCTCTTGAATATACAACTTAGCATAATCTTCTACTGAATGGGTAGTCTTTACCGGCAAAAACTGGGCTGATTTAGTCATTTTATCAACAATCACTCAAATAGAATCATGCTGCCTGTGAGACCTTGGTAAACTTGTGATGAATCCATATTGATCATCTCCCACTTCCATTCCGGAAGTTCTATATTCTGAGCCATACCACCGAGCCTTTGGTGCTCTACTTTAACTTGTTGACAATTCGGACATTTGGCAACAAACTCTGCAATGCACTTCTTCATCCTATTCCACCAATACATTTCTCTCAAGTCACGATATATCTTTGTGGAACCCGGATGGATAGAATATCTGGAGCTATGAGCTTCCTCCCTGATCCTCTCTTGGAGTTCATCCAGCCTTGGTACACACAACCTACCTTGATACCTCAATACACCATCTCCCCCTTGTTCAAAAGCCATTACTTTTTGCTTATGAACCTAAGCCTTCAATTCAAGCAAAATAGAATCTTGGTCCTGTTTCTCTTTCATTTCAGACACTAATGATGATTCAACCCCATTCATCACCACTACTTCTCCTTCTGTGGAATCCATTAGTCGAACTCTTAATCCTGTAAGTCTGTGCACATATTTTGCTAACTCTTTCTTATCTTCCTCAAAATGGGCGGTCCTACCCATAAATAATCTACTCAAAGCATCAACAATAACATTAGCCTTGCATGGGTGATAAAGAATACTCATGTCATAATGCTTGAGTAACTCTAACCACCTTCGCTGTCTTAGATTAGTCTCTTTCTGACTAAACACATATTGAACACTCTTATGATCGGTGAACACATCTACATGAACACCATAAAGATAATGACACCATATTTTCAAAGAAAATACTACGGCAGCCAACTCTAGATCATTAGGTTGGATAATTCCTCTCGTGAACCTTAAGTTGTCTGGAGGCATAAGCTATAACTTTGCCATTCTGCATTAACACACAACCCAAACCAACTCTAGACGCATCACAATATACAACAAAGCCTTGCGTACCCACTTGTAAGGTCAATACCGGGGCAGTAGTCAACCTCTTTTTCAATTCCTGAATTTTTTTCTCACAAGCTTCAGACCATTGAAACTTTACTGTTTTCTGAGTCAACTTAGTCAAAGGAGATGAAATAGATAAAAATCCCTCGATGAACTTTCTATAATATCCAGCCAACCCCAAGAAACTTCTAATATCAGTTGGAGATGTGGGTCTAGGCCAATTATGCACTGCCTCTATTTTCTAAGTATCAACTCTAATTCCATCACCGGAAACAATGTGGCTTAGGAAAGCCACAGACTCAAGCCAGAACTCACTCTTAGAGAACTTAGCATACAACTCTCTATCCTTTAGAGTTTGGAGAACTACTCTGAGATGACTAGCATGATCTTCCTCATTCCTCGAATAGATTAGTATGTCATCAATGAACATGATAAAAAAACATATCTAAATAAGGCTTGAATACTCTATTCATAAGGTCCATGAATTCTGCAGGTGCATTAGTAAAACAGAACGACATGACCAGAAACTCATAATGACCATAATGGGTCCTGAATGCTGTCTTTGGAATATCACATTCCCTTACTTTCAACTGATGGTAGCCTGATATGAGGTCTATCTTAGAAAAACAAGTGGCACCCTGAAGCTGATCGAAAAGATCATCAATTCTCGAAAGAGGATACTTATTCTTGATAGTAACTTTATTCAACTGACGTTAATCTATACACATTCTAAGAGAACCGTCTTTCATTCTCAAAAATAAGATCAGAGCGCCCCAAGGTGAGACACTTAGTCGAATGAAACCTTTCTCTAGGAGATCTTTCAACTGCTCTTTTAACTCCTTCAACTCTTCTGGTGCCATTCTATATGGAGGAATAGGTATAGGACGAGTATCAGGGAGAGTATCGAGGAGAATATATATACCGAAGTCTATTTCTCTCTCAGGAGGGACTCCAGGAAGATCATCTGGAAAGACTTCTAGAAACTCACTAATAACTGAAACTGACTGAATATGAGGTATCTCAACACTAGAGTCATTAACTCGGACTAAGTGATAGACACACCCCTTGGAAACTAACTTCCTCGCCTTAAGGTACGAAATAAAAGGAGCCTTAGGGACTGTTGAACTACTCTTCCACTCTATAACTGGTTCACTGGGAAAATGGAACTTGACTACTCGAGTTCTACAATCTATTGATACATAACAGGCATGAAGCCAGTCGATACCTAGAATGACATCAAAATCTACCATGTCTAACTCAACTAAGTTAGCCATGGTGCTCTTGTAATTGATGAAAATTGTACAATCACGATAGACTCTCTCTACGAGAATAGACTCACCAACAGGTGTAGAAACATTGAATGGCTCAAGAAGTTGCTCAGGAAGAACATCAAAATTCAATGCAACATAAGGAGTTACAAAAGATAAACTCGCCTCTGGATCTAGCAAGGCATAAACATCAAAGTTAACGACTTGGACCATACCAGTGACACCATCTGGAGAATCCTCTTGCTCTTGGTGACTAGTGATAGAATAAAGATGGTTTGCTCCTCCGCCTGCTCCTTAATTAGCTCCTCTAGATGCACCTCTGTCTGTTGGAGCAACTGAAGAAGACTGGGCTTTATTGCCCCCATTACCATTACCCTGCCTGTTCTTTGGACACTCTCTCATAAAATGACCTCTCTGACCACACTTGAAACAACCAGTGGATCCATCACGAAACACCCCTGAGTGGCTCCTACCACACTTAGCACATACAGGAGTCTTAGTACCCCCTTGTGCCATACTACCTTTAGAATTTGCAAATCTAGCTCTGAAATTCTGGGAATCCTGACTATTGTACTCACCTTTGTTCCTTGGTACAGGTGCACTAGCAGATGATGGAGCAGGTCCCTTTTACTTATGTTGGAAAGAAGACCGGTTCGCATTACTCTTTTGCTGCCCGGACTCATTCCCTGATGTCTTCGCTTTCTTATTTCTGAGCTCTTCTCTATCTATCAGTTTGTCCTCCTCAACCTGCTGCACATGGATAATCAGCCTTTCTATGTCCATGTCCCCTATGAACATCGCAACCTTACTCTCTTTGCTTGACCAACTTGATTAGTCACAACTTGCCTCAACATCCGGATAGCATCCCGGAACTCAACATTAGTGACCACTCCTTGGGGGTGCACTTCTAGTGTATTGGGAACCCCTTGATCCTGAGGATCAACATTCCTCCTAGCTGGACGACCTCAGACAGCTCTTTGTGGAGGAATGATAGGAAAGACACGCGCAAGCATGAGTTAGAAAGAGATTTTTATAGAGATACTCCCTACTAGACGAAATGAGTATGAAAGAAGTGAGATAGTTCCTAAAATGTTGCAGCCTCCTAATTATAGATGTGGCACGCTTCACACCGATAACTAGGACTCTACAGACACGGCTTCATAGACTCCCTAGGACTCTTGAACTCTGTGCTTTGATACCAAGTTTTTCACGCCCCAAGCCTACACCCTGGGTGGGACTGGCACTCAAGAACCATTTCTGGCCCCAAGCAAACCCTTGGCCTGGCTTACTACTCAGCGGAAGACTTACTCATGATATGATACTTTAAAAAGTAAATTGAACTACTCAATAGATAACTTAGAATGTATTAAATAACATTCAACTTAGCCAAAGTGGCAACTCAAGATTCAACATAAGCCAATAACAAGGCAGTGACAAATGAACTAACTAACTGTCTATCTATGAAGCCTCTAAAACTGGGAGGGATGTCGGGACAAGACCTCCGATCATCCTAACAACTGAAAACTACTAAAGAAATGTAAATAGGGATACTCCGAAAAGAAAGGTAGCTCACCACAAGACTCTTAATGCTCAACTGGATCAACAAAGCGCTGGATGCGGATCCTGGTTACCTGTATCTGCATCGTAACAACGATGTAGGAAAAATGGCGTCAATACATTCAATGTACAAGCATGCGAGGGGAATACTAAAACAATAGATAAGCTTGAAAGGAACTGAAAGAACATACCTGGCTCAACTCAACTTAAATCATTTCAATATAAAGCAATAATATGGGTGCAATATAAAGAAGAGCTTTTAAAACATGGATAACAACTCTGTGTATTTAGAAATACAATAATAACTCTGTATGTATGCAAAGATACATTATAAACTCTGTTTGTATATAAAAATACAAATAACTCTGTGTATATAAGAATACAAATAATAACTGTGGAGTTTCTCTGATCGACAACCATCACTTAAGAGCTATATGGTGATACAACATTTTGCCTCACACTGCCAGGACCGTCCTATACCTTGCCAAGGGAATAGAACCTAAATACTAAGTGGATCCACTAGTCTATGCTAAAAAAGTACTACGGAATCATCTAACAAGTATGACCCTTTTCAACCCATGATAGCTACATGGTTTATGGGGGCTGTGAGTTGTCTGAACTCTCCCCCATATCAGTGCTCAATACTACTCACAAAATATACTAGCTCATATGTTTAAAAACTTAACTTCTTTCTTTGGTTTGAGATAATTGCTCAAAGACATAGCTCAAAGGCTCTCTTGGAAATCAAAGTTTCCTCTCTTGCTTAATTGTGAAAGCATTTACTCTTGACCGAAAAAACTAGCTCAAAGGCTCTTTTGGAAATCGGTGTTTCCTTTCTTGTTTAAATGAGAAAACATTTACTCTTCGGGAATACATAGTCCCAATATAATCTTTTGAAGAAAATTAACTTCAATATTTACTCTTTACTCAACTCAAAACTTAAGTCTTAAAACAAAGTTAAAACGTCTGTAAAAGACTTTTGGAAACACTATGAACTTCTCTTGACTTAATTCTTAACTTTTCTGGAATTGAATTATAGATTCAAGGCTCATGATCTCATGTTATGGATGATTTCATGTTGTTTAGACGTATCTTAGAGTGTAGAAATCGACTAGAAAACATAGGTACGTTTCAAGGGAACTCATATGGAAAGAAGTGGGAAAGGGTAGAGAACTTGGCGTCCCTGGCGCTCTGAGGGGCGCGGGGCGACAGAGCTTAAACTTCAGAACTAGGGATGGGGCACATTGGCTGGCCCTAGAGCCCAAACTACATAACACAAAGTGGGGCGCTTTGGTTGGTGCGGCACCCCACCCCTTTCCCTAAAATTTCCCTGATTTTTCTTGCTCGTTTTTCAAATCTAAACCCTCTAGATTCAATTGGTTCTTTCCCCAAACACTTAGGTTCTACTACATAACCAAAGTATGCAAGGATCTACTCAAATGTCATCTAATTTCATGAATTTAAATCAAGAACTTCTTAACAACTTCAACGATTAAGAACTCAATAGAACCAAATATCACTGAATAAAATCATGATTGGGGTGTGGGTGAACTAACCCAACGCTATGTGATGTCACATACCTCGTAGGGATCAACCCTTGGTGAAATTCACAAGAAAATCTTCAAGAACTTGGGGATTCCATGCTACTTCTTCTTTTTTCTCCTCTTCTTTTCTCTTCTCTCAAAATCCTAACTTATTTTCAATAGCGTAAAATGAATCCAATCAGTTTAGACCCCAACTTAATTACCAAAAATGAAATTAAATAATAGGGTAGTGAAAAGACTAAAGTACCCTTCTAAAATCCAGTTTTTACTTTCCTTATCTAGATAGCCCAACTTCAAATGGGCATATCTCCCTCATACGAACTCGAAAATAGGCAAACTTGGTGGCGTTGGAAAGATAATTTAACGATCTTTCCTAAGGTATCTTGTAGAACACCTAACTCAGCCTGAGCTAGGAGTTATGGTCATTTGAAGTTGATCCAAAACTGAAAATTAGTTTAACTTTATCAAACTTTCCAAATTTGCTTATTTCCAAAAACGGTTTCTTTATAATTCTTGTTCTTTTAAATAACGGGATGTTACAGCTATATGGCGGAATAAAAATGGGTAGAGTATCAGGAAGAATGTCTATGCCGAAGTCTATTTCTCTCTTTGGAGGGACTTCAGGAAGATTATCTAGAAAGACCTCTGTAAACTCACTCACAACTGGATTTGACTGAATAGGCAGTGTCTCAACACTACTGTCATTAACTTGGACTAAATGATAGATGTACTCCTTAGAAACTAACTTTATGGCCTTAAGGTATTAAATGAAACGACCCTTAGGCACTGCTGAACTACTCCTTAACTCTAAAACTGGCTTGTTAGGAAACTAAAACTTGACTACTCGAGTTCTACAATCGACTGAGGCATAACACATATGAAGCTAGTCCAAACCTAGAATAATAAGAAAGTTCGACATATATAGCTCAACTAAGTCAACCATGGTGTCGTTGTGATTGACAAAGATGGTACAATCACGATAGACTTTTTCTTCGAAAATAGACTCACCAACAGGGTTTGAAACATTGAAAGGCTGAAGAAGTTTTTCGGGGGAAATGCCAAACTTCATGGCTACATAGGGAGTCAGAAAAGACAAACTTGCATCGGGATCAAGCAAGGGATAAGCATAAAAAGTAAAGACTTTAAGGATACCCGTGACAACATCTGGTGAATTCTCCTGATCCTGGCGACAAGATATAGCACACAGATGGTTCGTACCACCGCTTGTTCCTTAAGTAGCTCCTCTCTGGGTATTTCTATCTACTGGAGATGCTGAAGAAGATTGACCTTTATTTCCACCATTACCCTGCCTATTTTTAGGGCATTCCCTAGAAAAGTGACTCGTCCTTCAACATTTGTAGCAACCATCAGTACCCACACGACATTCTCCAGGATGAAGCTTACCACACTTACCATAGAGTGGGTTACGAGTGAACCCTTCTACCACACTGCCCTGCGACTGAGAACCTTGAGCTCTAAAATTCTGGGAGATTTCGTTTCAGTAATCATTTCTACTCCTTGGTGTAGGCTCACTAGCTGACAATGGAGCAGATCAAGATGACTTCTGCTGAAAGAATGATGGATTTACATTCCCAGTTTTCTACTAGCTCGACTCACGACTTGCTGTCTTAGCCCTCTTACTACAGAGCTCTTCCATGTCCTTCAACTTGTTTTCCTCAACCTACTGCACATGAATCATAAGTCTTGTTGTGTCCATGTCTCCTATCAACATAGATGCCTTACTTTTTTTACTCGATAAGCGGGATAGTCCATACACAACCAAACTAATCAGCCACCATCTCCAGAGCATAGTAGGATAGTTGAGTGAACTTGAGGTTGTACTACTGTACACCCATAGACTCCTGCTTCATATTAAGGAACTCTCTTACCTTTTCTTCCCTTAGATCTCGGGGAAAGAAGCGCCCTAAGAAAGCATCTCAAAACTCATTCCAACTTAACTGTGGTGACCCCTCGGCTCTGTTTTTCTTCCACTGATCAAACCATATCTTAGAAATGCCTTTGAATATGTAGTCAACTCCACACGCTCAGCATCAGCAACATCCATGACCATAAACACCTCTTGAAGTTCATCCATGAAGTTTTTTAGATCCTCAGTGAGCTTCAACCCGGTGCACTCCGGGGGATTCATCCTTTGAAATTCTCAAACTCTGGATGCATCATTCCCATCCTGTTGGCCGGCTCCTTGGCGACCAACCTGTGATGTCATTACTTGAGTCAACATCTTAATTGCATTCCTGAACTCAGCATTGGTGACATCTCCCTGAGGTGGTTGCACTTCTAGTGCATTGGGAGCTTCTTGACCTTAAGGATTAACATTCCTACTAGTAGGATGCCCTCAAACAACTGTTTGTGGAGGCATTATCTGAATATATACGCGTAAGCATGAATTAGAAGAAACTTTCATAGAGTTGAACTCTATCGCACGAAAATGAGTAAGAAGGATGTGAAATGTTTCCTAAATGTCGCAACCATCTAATTATAGATGTGGTGCGCTTCACACCGATAGGAAGGACCCTACAGACATGGCTTCATAGATACCCTATGAATCTTGAACTCTGGGCTTTGATACCAAGTTTGTCATGACCCGAGCCAACACCCTAGACGTAACTGGCACTCGAGAACCATTTCTGATCCGCAAGTGAACCCTTGGCCTTGCTTACTATGACTCACATGACTCTACATAATACACAAAAGCTTAAATAGATGAGCATTTAAAGAAGTCTTAAATCACTGCTTTGAAATACTTAACATAAGCCATAAGTTAAACAAACATCCTGACAAAAAAATGGAAACATCTAATTCTATCTGTCTACCAAGCCTCTAATAGTTCAAGATAGATGTCAGGACATGACCCACGACACCTCAAATACTACTAAAATGGAAATGAAAATGGAGTCTCCCAAAAGCAAGGAGGCCTCACCAAATACTATCTACGAGTGTAAGGTTATCTCAATGAAAAGTCTGTTGATGATCTTCAACACCTGTATCTACATCATAAAAGATACAGGTCGAATGGCGTCAGTACATTGAATGTACGAGTAGGTAATATGGCTATGTAAACACAGAAACTGAACTGAATGACTGAAAGTAACTCAACTGAATCAATATATTAACATGACGTGTACACCATTTAAACTTTACCATAAGATATGCAATAAAAGCAATATGAAAAATAATATACTTTACTCGAGAGGAGTTTCTCTAACCGACAACCATTACCATGAGCCTTGCAATGATACAATGTTTAACCTACATTGCAAGGTGTAACACCCCAGATTTAGATAAGGAACAATATTCACTTCTTTGTCGACTAGGCGATCCGTTGAGTCGACTTGGTGATCCACTTAGTGGAACCTCCTCACCTTTTGGCTTGATCCCTGATGTCCTGCATTCTACCACTTTAGGCTATCCAAGTTGGGCTCGCCTTTCTGTTCGGCGTGCCGCCAAAGTTCCCTCCCCATCGCCTAATTGGTCTCGCTCCTAGGTCAACTTACTTTAAGATTAGGTGAGTTGAGAGCTCATTTGGTGAGTCACCAAGTGCACTTCGGCGAGCCCCAGCGAGCAGTGCTTTCAGTCATAAGTCAGGGTCCTTTGTGTCTTTTTTAATTTATTTTAATTTGATACTAAATCATTTTACCCTTCATCTAAAGATCTATATAAGAATCCTAATCTCAAATATCCCCAATTTAAGACCCATTCTCTCAAGAGTCTAAAAGAAGACCAAATCTCCTCTCCAAAATATTTCTCTCTGAAGAACAAAGGATTCAATCTAGGGTCAAGGTCAATTATCAATTCCTCCATTGAAGATTAGCTTTTGGCTTCAAGGTATGATAGTTTTCATCCATGGATTTCTTCCATTCATGGAGTTCCCAAATTGCTCTATTTCAAAGTTAGAATTCCCCAATTGAGTTAGGGTTTTCTTCAATTGTCATGGGTTCTCTTGAATGTTGATTTAAATGATTTAATTATGATCTCTTATGCATGAATTTATGAAATATGATGATTTTATGATGATTTCCCCATGGACCCATGTAAACCCCATGTTTTCAAGGTATGAATCATGTGATGTGGGATTTTGATTTTAAAGGAAGAGTTTTATGAAATCAAGTATGTATTGCTAGCTTTATATGAATTTATGATGAAATCCATATGTAACCCATGTTTTCTAAGTATTGATTATTGAGAGTGGGTTTTGAACCTCAAGAGGTGAATTATGGACTTATGCATTTTCCTATGAAATCCAAGTAAATGTTTTAAGGGTGCTTTGAGAGTAAAGTACCAACGATGATGTTATTGTTGTGTTGTTGAAAGGATATTCTCATAAACACATACTAGCATGATGTGAAAGGTTTTCTCACATAGAAAGGATTCTTAGGTTGAAAGGCTTTCTTACCTAATAGAATCAAAGAGTAAGAGCTATCCTAATGAAATTAGCTTGGATTGATTGTCCTAGGATGCCTTTCCATGGAAAATAAGAACAATTAAGAAATGACTATTCCGTGGGATTTACTCTTAGCATCGAGAGGGTATTGAGATGGAAGCTCTCCCGTTAGTAGAGGTCTGGTTTCTAGAAGAAATCTCCTTATCCCTTAACTATGTGCCCCCATAGGATGATTGTCTAGATAGATATTAAATAGTGGATCCCTTTAAGCTAGAAGTTCATGGTTCTACCTTGGCAAATAGGACACCCATTTTCGGTGTTGGAGACACCGGGGGATCATGTTATAGCTCACATAGTCTCTATATCGGTTAAGTCTAATCACCCACATTGATAATGAACTAAGGGTACTTCAAGAAGTATCACATATGAGTTCAAAGGTTTTAAAGATGGTTTTAGCATGCATTTACCATGGTTTTATGACTTATGTTTTTTAACTCTCTTATATCATGTTTTAGCTTGGTCCATTGCATGTCATGAAATGAAATGTTCTTTTAGCATGTTTTAAATGTTTTACGCATGACTATCATACTTGGTACTTTGTTTTGTACTAACGCATACTCTTGCCTACATTTCCCCAAATGTAGGATCCGACAGTCAGGGTCATATGTTTCATGGTTAGTGGTTGAGTTTGAGATTTCCGACCTTTGGTGAGTCTTCATGCTTCGAGGATGGAGTCTTATTGTTTCACTTTCTTTCATGGATTTCTCTTTTGGACATGATGTATGGGATAGGTCCAATTTGCATTCTATTGTATTAGATGGCTATGATGAGACAAGTGTTTTAGACTTCCGTTTTTCTTTTCTAAAAACTATTGGACTTGGACTATTTTGTGTACTCTTATTGTTCTATTTCTTATGTTATGAGAGCTAAGTGGCCTGTATGGAGTCCTTCGAGGTTCTATACGCCATCTTACATCTAGGGGTACCCCTTGGTCGTGACACAAGGGCCATCCTCTACTTTGGCGGGGTCTAGGATGATATGGTACTGTATTTATGGATCCATCTAGTAGGCCTTCTCGGAGGCAGTGACGAGTCAATGCTATCCTATCCTACGTTTTCTACGTAGTTTTATGGAACTTTTGAGTTATAAAAGATTCTAACCCAATTAGGTGCTCAATACTACTCCAAAAAATAATAAACTATATCAATTATTCTCAATTCACCCTTTTCAAAGAAATAGACTTTTACTTTATTGAAGGACTTTTCAGAAACATAACACATACTCACATTTTTTATGGACTTATCTTTCAAGCCCAAGATAAATATGAATAGCAACTGAAAACTCCTATATTTTTCTAAAAATAGAGCCTTTAAACTTTTCATGTAAACATGCTTTAGTTTGAATGCACACTTAGACACGTGATTAGGATTTGTAGGGACTTTCAAAGGTAAATAGACCTTATAGGATCTAGTATAGAGAAGGGAAAAGTGAGCACAATTTAAAGGAACATGCGCCGGATGTTACAAAGAAAATAATACGCCTAGCAAACCTTGGTGCACTGCTGTCGTGTCGCCCCAGGGCCTGAACTTCAGAAGTTATGGGTTGGCATACTTCTGGTGCATCGCACCATGGCCTATCTACTGAAGTTCAGTCTTTGCTCTATGGGTGGCGCGCCGCCCCACACCCCTACCCAGAAAATCTGATAATTTTTTCTTCTTAATTTAGGGTCCTAACTCATTCAGAATGGATTAAATTCTCCTAAAATCTTCTTGATTATCAAACCCAACACTGATACAAGGGGAATTCAACACAATTCCTTTTGGAAACACAACTTTTACCAAATATCAATAACACAAAAGAATTTAAAACTTACATTATTCAAGAATTGAACAAAATCAAGAACTACTCAAGAACACTTTGAAAACAACAATTTCATGGATAAATTAGATGTATGGCGTGAGGAAGAACAATACCATCACTATGAGAAGCCTTACATAACTGGAAAGAACTATGTTGTTGGCAAAAATCGATTGAATCTTGGCGAACGCTCAAAACCTAGCTCTTTGGCCTCTTGAACTCTTCTATTTTTTAATAAGTGTTTTGGAACATGAATTAATGGTCTAAATCTGATTAGACACTTATTTCGGTGAAAAAAAACGTGCTACGCCTAGTGGGATAAGGAAAAGACCAAAATACCATTTTCTTAAAAGGATGAAATGCCTTAAATATAGAGGCTTCACTCAAACGGCAAAACTTTTTACTCTAAGCTCGAAATTTAGCAAACTTGGCAGCGTTAGAAAGAGGACTCAAAGAACATCAATTTGATAGCTCGTGAGCCACCTAATTCTTTATTTGCTAAAAGATATGATCGTTTTAAATTGACCCAAAACTAAATATTGATGGGTGACTAGTACGAACCTCAATTTAGCTCTTTCTAACTGCGAGATGTTACAAGAACTTTCTTCATTAATTCTCAGAACCTATAAAAGACAGGTGAGTGAAAAATCAAGTACGCTATTCTGTTAGATATTGAAATATTTGAAACTTTATAAAGATGGTTTTAAAAGGAGAAAGGGTATACGAGTTTTTTTATGCTTAAAATCGAGTATACAAGTTGAAAAAACATATATGGAGTCCTCATATAATCAATATATCATACTAGTTTCAAATTCAGATATAGCTAATTTGACTGACAATTATTGATTGCTTATAAAACATGAACAAGAGAATTCAAACAAAAAACTCATCAAATGAAAATTCATAAACTTCTACACAAAAAAATAAAAAATAAAACAACTAATACGTATGAATGGTATGAACTGCCTAAAGAGGAATTCTTGAACAATAATAAACTAGTTCAGATATTCACGACCATCGAATCTTAATTAAAATAAAAATTATTGTAGAACATCATCAACAATAATAAACCCCACAACATAAATGCAGTCAAACTCAATTTTTTTTTTAAAAAGAAGATGGAACAACTTACCTAAATTAAAAGACTAATAAAATGACATATTACAAAAGGATCAAATCGTGGAGTAGATCTGCATATCGTTATAATAAAGAAGCAAAGGTTGATTTGCGTGGATGGATTCGTGGAAGGTAGATTTGCTAAAAATGATTCAATTGAGGGGGAGAGGGAAGAGGGGAGGGGAAAGGGACGAGACAACTTAAAAATTAATATAACTGAGGGACGGGAAATTGCATCAATCGAGGAAATTAATATTCTTTTATCTGGTAAGTCATTTTAATTGAGATGATAAATAAATTTACAAACTAAAGATAAGGATATAATTCATCGGATTGACCTGGGAGTAGTATTGAGCACCGATTTGGGGACGCGTTTGAGTTCAGATAATTCAAAATCTCCATAAACCATGTAGCCAACATGGGTAAAAAGGGTCATACTTTTTAGATGATTCCTTAATGCTTTTAGCATAGACTAGTGGAAATTAGGTTCTATACCCCCGACAAGGTATAGGACGGCCCTGGCAGCGTGAGGCAAAACGTTCTATCATCACATAGCTCATAGTGATGGTTGTCGGTTAGAAAAACTCCCACAGAGATATTTTGTATTCTTATATACACAGAGTTACTTGTATTTTCATATACAAACTGAGTTATTGTGTGTTTTTCAATACACTAAGTTGTTATTTACATGTTTTAAAGCTTTTCTTTATATTGCATCCTCATTACTGCTTTATATTGAAATGAGTGTACACTTCTTCAGTTCCATTTCAAGCTTATGTCTTGTTTTAGTATTCCCCTCACATGCTCGTATATTCCATGTACTGACGCCATTCGGCCTGCATCTTTTATGATGCAGATATAGGTAATCAGGATCAGCATCCAGCTCTTCGTTGATCCAGTTGACCATTTCAGAGTCATTTGCTTAGCCTCCTTACTTTCTGGAGGATCCCTTTGTTACTTCCTTATCATTTCAGATGTTAGGATGATCGGGGGTCTTGTCCCGACATCCCTCTTAGTATTAGAGGCTTCATAGATAGATAGTTATTAGTACATTAGTCTTGTTATTTCAGTTGTTTTGATTATAAGACATGAGTTGCCTTATTGGCCAGTTGAATGTTTTCTTTTATAACATTCTAGTTTATTTCATGAACTTATCTTTGTTGAGGAAAGTCTTCCACTGAGTAGTAAGTCAGGCCAAGGGTTAGCTTAGGGCCAGCAATGGTTCTCGAGTGTCAGTCCCGCCCACGGTGTAGGCTCAGGGCATGACATTATATAAGATCTCTCAAGAATTAATGAAGGCTTAGATAGTTAGTATTAAGAAGAGAATGAAAACTCAACTCAAAGGAACAAGTACGGAACGAAGAACGGAAAGGAAAGTGGCCTAACGCCGCAGAATCATTGGTGGCGTGCCGCGCTAGGGATCCCATTACTGAGGCTCAAATGGGGTGTACTGTAGTCGCTAGGCTCCAGCCCTCCTGGCGCCTTGGAGACGCGATGCCCTAGCCCTAACCCATAACTTTTAACGAACTTTATTGCTCAAATTCAAGGCCTAACTCATCTAGAATCGAATGGTTTCCTCCAAACTCGTTTGGATTCATAAACCCAACACAAATTCAACGAAAACCCACACAAAATCCATCATGAACAACACTCATTCGCAAGATCCTCACCTCAACAACTCAACAAGACTCCATTGTCAAAGAATGAAGCTAAAACTTCAAGAACTTCTCAAGAATTCAAATTCAATCAACTTCAAGAACGAATTTATGGATGAATTCACATGATTGGCGTGAGGGCAAACAAACCCAGTACTATGAAAGCTTACATACCTAGAAGAACACTTGTTCTTGGCTAAATCCCCAACTTCTTTAAAGAACGCGTGAAACCCTTCTCCTTTATCCGTTTGAACTTGCGCTAAAATCCCTAAACGTTTTGGGATGTCTAAAATTGAATTTATCTTATTAGACCCCTTAACTTTTGTAGGTAAAAAGTTGGTAGGCCTTTAGGGGTAAGGAAAATACAAAAATAACCTCCCTTAAAATCGATGAGATGCCTTAAATAGAGAGACTGCACTCAAACGGGCATAACTCATTCATTCGAGCTCGAAAATTAGCAAACTCAGTGGCGTTGGAAAGAGGATTCAAAGACCTTCAATTTATAATTAATGGGCCACCTAAAACCTTATGTGCTAAAAGTTATGGTCTTTTGAAGTTTATCCAAAACTTACAATTGAAGAGTAACTTGTACGTATCTCAATTTAGCTCTTTCAAATTCCGAGGTGTTACATAATTTAACCAACCACAACCCGTACATCACACACACAACTATAGCTCCACCCACTTTTGGATCTCATGAAATATAATATATACTTAATAAAAGAATTCATTTGAGCTGCAAAACAATGGCTTTTATCCTACACTTAAGACAAAAGTCACAGATATCCTGAAACTCTAAAAATAACATTAATCATAAAATTGAAAAGGAAAAACACACCCAAAATTCTACTTTAAAAAATAAACTTAATTGAAAGTCACTCTAAATATTCAAAAAATGAATCTTTTGAATAGAAATACACTTTCTTTGCAATAGGTTAAGATTCATTTTTTGAAAAATCTAATGTGGTAATCAAGAGTAGATAGATGTACAATAATAGAAGTTACATTAATATTATATGAAATAAGGTTTTATCATACTTTATCTACAGAAGTCACACTATTACAAAAATATACTTCATTAGTCACATTATCACAAAAACTTAGTTCATTAATTCTCAAAATATAAAAAAGACAGGTGCGGAAAGACTCAAGTACCCTATTCTTTCTATATCTAAACTTTATAGATATGGTTCTCAAAGGAGAAAAGGCATGAAAGTTATTTTAAGTTGAAAATCGAGTATACAAGTTGAACAAACATATATGGAGTCCAGAAATAGTCCATATATCATACTAGTTTCAAATTCCGATATAGCTAATTTGACTAATAATTATTAATGGCTTAAACAACATGAGCAGGAGAATTCAACCAAAAATCTCATCAAATGAAAGTTCTGGTCTTTGATGCAGACAATATACCAATCAAAACTCGTGAATTATACGAATTTGTAAAGCTATTTTGAAACAAAAATCGCCACTTACACTTTATAAACGTTTCACATTTCTTGCGGAAAAAAAAATTCTCATGATATATACTTTAGTTATCTATAAATATATAAGCATGGCTCAGAAATCAATTGTTGAAAACTATATGCACAACGGAAGCATAACAGAATCATACCACTTACATGAATAATAGACAACACATAGTTTATGCTAGAACACACAAACTTTCTAAAATTCAATTCAAGAATTACCTCTTGAAGTGTGAGCAGATACCTTCAAGCGAATCCACAATCTAGTCCACAAACTGGACGAAAGTTCTGCGGTCTTCTACAGTGATTCCAAGTTCACTTTCGAACTCTCAACACTTGGGTGGGCAAGTATCGTATATAAAACCTATCTCCTTTCATGGGCTAGAAGAATCTCTATTTATAGAGATTGCTTCCTAGTCCATGGAGGAGAGGGAACACCATGTCTTCTCTTAGAATAGAAAAAGACGTGTACTTCTCCCTTTTCTTTGTATAGAAAAAGTCATGTACTTCTCCCTTTCCTTAGAATATAAAAAGTTATGTACTTCTCCCTTAACATAGAATAGAGAAAGACACGTACTTCTCCCTTTTCTTAGAATAGAGAAAGACACATACTTCTCCATTTTCCCTTTAGAATAGATTCTGAATTCTAGTTAAATATGGGCATGGTAGGAACTACGTAATTAATTATTGAGGCTTCCTATTATTGAAATAATTCCAAATAATTAATATAAATTATTTTTACCATAATAAATTACAAATCATTCCACAAAAAAATTGTAATTGCACTCCTTTATTTATATTTTAAAATTCTCCTTTAAGCAAATATAATTTTCATGTTAAGATTACAGGTACTAATAAATAAATTAAATTACTGACGAATTTAATTTAATGATCAATTTCCTTTAGAGCACTGCTTAACTTATTTCATTTGTCAGATTTAAAAATCCACTTGCAAGGATTGACTCGATGAAAACTTATAAGCTTCTCAAAAAGGCATATCATCAATCTCTATATCGAGACATGGATTCCGTCAACTAAATTATTATTTCACCAATATATATTATCATCATCAAATCTACCAGGCATATTGACCCATCTTAGAATCTAACCTTTTAATAAATCAAAATAATAATTAACATATACAGATCATAATAGTTATATCAGGATTAATAATATAAGTATATTTAACAGCTTAGAGAATATGCTTTTGTCAGTAAGTCTAAAGCAACTATCTCTACTTGGTCCCGTTCAATACATACAAAATACACTAGCACAAGAAGTTGGAAATACCATTCCCATAATCAAGATAAACTACATATAATTTTGTGCTACAATCGTACCGATGACATGTCCAATTCCCTTCTTAGATTATGAACAAAAAACTTTATACTTATGCGAACCGATGATTTAATTCTCTGTGTATAAACTAAAACTCTATACACTAAATCATCTACTATATAAGTAAACAGAAACCACAAACGAATATATGATCTATTAAAAATGAATAAATAATTATTTTATAATAAATATTGTATCTAAGCACATGATTAATAGTATATATCCCACCTAACAATCATGAACAATTACAAACCCCACAACATAGATGCACTCAAACTTAAATTATTATTTTTTTTTAAAAAAAAAAGCAGAATGAACAACTTACCTGAATGAAAAGACGAATTGAATGAAAAATTGTAAAAGGATCAACTCCTGCAGTGGATCTGCATATTATTATAATTGAGGAGCAAATGTTGATTTGGGTGGATGGGTTGGTGGAATGTAGATTTGCAAAAAATAATACAATTGAAGGGGAGGGGGAAGAAGCAAGACAACTTAAAAACTAATATAACCGAGGGACGGGAAATTACATCAATCAAGGCCATAAATACTAATTTATCTGATAAGCCATTGATACGATAAATAAATTTACAAACTAAGATAAGGTTATAAATAAGTATCTTTCACTGGAGAATAGAAGAGTGAAAACTTTAGATAACACTAAGATTACCATAATCCAAGCCTTCTCCACTCCTCGTGGCATTAGGTACCTCCGCCTAAAGGTTTTACTCTTCTGTCCTTTAGTGAAAGATACTTAATCATATAATTATCTAGTTTCTAAATTTATCAATCATGTCAATTGAAATTGCTTAGCAGATAAAAAAAATATATTGCCTCAATTGTATCAATTGATGCAATAATCGTCCCTAAATTCAATCAGTTTTTAATTTCTCTCACCTTCTTCCTCTCCCCCCCTCCCCCCTCCGTTCTCCTCAATTGTATCATTTCTTCCAAATCTACCTTCCACTCATCCATCAATCCAAATCAAGCATTGCTCCTCAATCATAACGATATGTAGATTTACTTCAACAGTTGATCCTCTTGCAATTCATCATTTAATTAGTCTTGTAATTCAAGTAAGTTGTTCTCTTTTTGATTTTAATTTAAATTTGACTGCATTCTTTTTGTTGGATTTATTATTACTGATGATTCTACGATAATTTTATTTTAATTAAGATAAAAATTATTATTGAATTTATCATTTGTTAATGTATAAGTTTGATGAACTTTCATTTGATGAATTGTTTCTTATCGAATTCTCCTCTTGTTATTGTTTAAGTCATTTAATAAGTATCAGTTAAATTAGTTATATCTGAATTTGAAACTAGTTTGATGGACTATATGAAGTCTCTATATATGTTTGTTCATCTTGTATCCTTGATTTCAAGTATAAATAACTTGCATACCCTTTCTTCTTCGAAAATCATTTATAAAGTTTACATTTTTTCTAAATCTAACACGGAATAAGGAACTTGTTTTTCACTCGCCCGTGTTTTATATGTTTTAAAAATTAATAAAATAAGTTCTTGGGATAGTGTGACTTTTTTCAATAAAGTATGATAAACGTATTGCATACAATGTTAATATCACTTCTGTTAAGCAACTTCTATCTACTCTTGATTATCACATAAGATTTTTCAAAAATGAATCTTAACTTATTGCAAAGGAAATGTATATCCAATTAAAAGATTCATTCTTATGAAGAGTTAGACTAACTTTCAATATTTCTTGCTTTTCTTATAAGTAGAATTTTTGGTATGTTTTTTCTCTTTGTTTTAATGATTAATGTTTTCGAAAATTCAAGATATTTGTGACTTCAATCCTATGTGAAGGATGAAAATCATTGTTTCGAAGCTAAAATGAAATTTTTTCTTATGTACATATCATGAATAAAATCTCCAAAAGGGGGGTAAAGTTGTGTGTGTAAAGTAGGGATTGTGGTTGTTTAGTGTAGTATAATATACTGATCAGTACTAGCCTCTTGATGATTATCTCACTCTAGATGAAAGTGATACTCAAATTATTATTTTCTAGTATAAAAATTATCGCTTTTGCAACTTTCCATCATATGTTTGAACTTCATAATCTGTGTCTTTCAAAAAATTACTTTAGTCTTTCTTTTGTGTTTTCCACACATCTCCCACGAAATGAGAACATCTTTTATAGAGTTAGATGAATTTTAGTTAAAGTTATATTCCATATTCTTATGAAAATATGTGATTTTATATCCTCTTATTGGTTTTGCATACTTTATTTTAAAGTCTTTTCTTCAAGTGTATAGGGAGAAAAGGAAAGAATCATCGATACTCACTTAAAAAGTGTTTTTCATTATATTGATGTATTACATGTAAACTACATATTTCCCTAATTGAGCAATATATAGATTGATGTCATAGTATGTTGTTTTAGGACCATGGAGCACATGAGAGTTATATCTTATATTCTTCTTGTAATATTTCACTATAAACTAATAGATTTCATGTAAACTATATTGATGAGTTTGTAGTTTACCAACTCATTGGACTCAAATTCTTGAATTATTGTAACATTTTAATGCTTATTGAAGGAGTTTTTGGCCCAATTTCTCTTGTACGCAGGCATTCCTTGGAAAAATATGTTTGATGAATTTGAATCCAAAAGGCATCGAAGCACACCGATATGGAACGAGTGTCCCGCTTAATCTAGCATGTGTCTCCCTGACTAAACGCCAGTGGGAATGGTACTTTGTTGTCTTTGTAGCAACGTGAAGATGGTGTGGTACAACGACCGATCGGTGTTCGCTGATCCCAGCATAGAAGCTCGTGACAAAAACCTGAAGGTTTATGAATGCGTGGAGGCGAATGGCGCACCGCTTTCTCTAATCGGTGTCTCGCCAATCCAACGCCAGTTTGAAGGATGAAAGTTGAAGGGAAAAAATGTAATTTTGGAAAAAGAATGTTTTCTTTTGGATTTCCAAAGATATAATAGGGATTCAATCAATAGTGTACCTTTATCTTATTCCAAATTAGGGCAATAGACTTATGATATGAAAGAACAGAAAAATAGTATGCATGGTAGGGAATAGAGAAAAGTTAAAACTTCTTAGCTTTTAGAGAAAGAAAACTCATATTTGGGTAAATCTAAGTTTTGAATTCAAATTTCGCTTATCAATTAACCTTGAAATGGACCTTTCTTTTATTGGTATGAACGTGCATTGATTAATCAGATTTAGGATTGATTGTATTATATTTGATCTATTATTGTCTTGAAGTTTTAATCTAAAATCAATGGTTGCAACATTGATTGTGCTCTCTAACACTATTTGTACTTGGGAAAGCTTATTGGAGTAGGGTAAGACTCAATAGTGAGGACTTGATGAAATTTATTCTACGGGCTTGAGCCCAGGATGAGATAATTCGAGTAATTTCATATTTAATAGTATTGAGCTCGGAATAGTCAATCTACTCAAGGTTTGTGTGGTGTTTTATTGGAAAGGGTCCTAAAGTTTGAAAGAATCCAAGGGATATACGCTTGATAGTTCGGGAGAATATTGAGTGTAGATTAGACCAAATGCTATCCATGTATCAATCGAAGTTGTTCAGTAATTTTTTACCTATTCAAGTTGAAAGCCTTATAGCTATGCATACATCCTTAGTCTTTTCAAACTTGTTAAGTTTCACTTTCATCTAGACTAAAATTATCATCAAGAGGATAATATTGTTAGAATATTATACTAATTGAACAAACTCCAACCCCTACATCACACACACAACTATACCTCTACCCACTTTTGGAGCTCATGAATTATAATATATATACTTAAGAAAAAAATTCATTTGAGTTGCAAAACAATGACTTTCATCCTACACGTATGACAAAAATAAAAAATATCTTGAAACTCTGAAAATAATATTAATCATAAAATTGAAAAGAAAAAACACACCAAAAATTCTACTTTTAAAAAATAAACTTTAGTGAAAATTAATCAGAATCTTAAAAAAAATGAATCTTTTGAATAGAAATATACTTTCTTTCCAATAGGGTAAAATTCATTTTTGAAAAATCTTATGTGATAACCAAGAGTAGATAGATGTAGAATAAAATAAGTCACATTAATAATATCTACAATATGGTTTTAGCATACTTTATCTAGAGAAGTCACACTATCACAAGAACTTACTTCATGAGTCACACTATCTCAAGAACTTACTTCATTAATTCTCAAAACTAATAAAAGACACACGAGAGAAAAATCAAGTACCCTATTCTGTTAGATGTAGAAATATTCAAAACTTTATAAATATGATTTCTAAAGGAGAAATGGTACGCAAGTTATTTTATGCTTAAAATCGAGTATAGAAGTTGAACAAACATATATGGAGTCCTCATATAGTTCATATATCATACTTGTTTCAAATTCAGATATAGCTAATTTGACTGACAATTATTAATGACTTAAACAACATGAACAAGAGAATTCAACCAAAAACTCATCAAATGAAAATTCATAAAACTTCTACATAAAAAACTAAAAATAAAACAACAAATATGTATGAATGGTATGAACTGCCTAAACAAGAATTCTTGAATAGAAACCAACCAGTTCAGATATTCATGACCACTGAATCTTAATTAAAATAAAAATTAATGTAGAACATCCTCAAGAATAACAAAACCCACAACATAAATGCAGTCAAACTCATTTTTTTGTTAAAAAAAAGAGAAGAATGAACAACTTATAAGAATGAAAAGAATAATCAAATGTCTAATTGCAAAAGGATCAACTCCTGGAGTAGATCTGCATATCATTGTAATTGAGGAGCAAATGGTTATTTGGGTGGATGGGTTGGTGGAAGGTAGATTTTACTAAAAATGATACAATTGAGGGAGAGGGGGAATGGGCGAGACAACTTAAAAATTAATATAACCGAGGGACGAGAAATTGCATCAATTGAGGAAATAAATATTCTTTTATCTGGTAAGCCATTTTAATTGAGAGGATAAATAAATTTACAAACTAAAATGATGATATACTTAAGTACCTTTCACTAGAGAATAGAAGAGTGAAACCTTTCGACGACACTTAGATTACCATTATCCAAGCCTTCTCCACTCATCGTGGCATTAGGTACCTCCACCTAAAGATTTCAATCTTCTGTCCTTTAGTGAAATATACTTAATCATATCATTATCCTAGTTTGTAAATTTATCTATCAATTCAATTAAAATTGGTTAGCAGATAAAAATTAATCTATTGCCTCAATTGTATTGATTGATGCAATAATTTCTCGTCCCTAAGTTTAATTAGTTTTAAAATTACCTCGCACCTTCTCCGCCCCCCCCCCCCCCTCCCTTCTCCTCAATTGTATCATTTCTTACAAATCTACCTTTAACCCATCCATCAATCCAAATCAATCTTTGGTCCTCAAGCATAACGACATGTAGATTTTCTTCAGGAGTTGATCCTCTTGCAATTCATCATTTAATTAGTCTTATTATTCAGGTAAGTTTTCTCTTCTTTTTTTTCAATTTGAATTTAACTGCATTCATATTGTGGGATTATTATCACTGATGATTTTCTATATTAATTTTATTTAAATTAAGATACAATTTTTTTTTTATTTTAATTTTTTTATGTAGAAGGTTTATGAACTTTCATTAGATGAACTTTTTTGGTTGAATTCTCCTGTTGATATTGTTTAAGCCAATTAATACGTATCTGTCAAATTAGTTATATCTGAATTTGAAACTACTTTGATGGACTATATGAAGAGTACTCCATATATGTTTATTCAACTTGTATACTTGACTTTAAGCATAAAATAACATGCATATCCTTTCTTCTTCAAAAATCATCTTTATAAAGTTTATAATTTTTTTATATCTAAAACGGAATAAGGAACTTATTTTTTCACTCGCCTGTTTTTTATATGTTTTAAAAATTAATGAAGTAAGTTCTTGTGATAGTGTGACTTTTGTCAATAAAGTATGATAAACCTATTGCATATAGTGTTAATCTAACTTCTATTATGCTACCTGTATCTACTCTTGATTATCACATAAGATATTTCAATAATTAATCTTATCTTATTGCAAAGGAAATGCACGTCCATTAAAAAGATTCATTATTTTGAAAATTTCGAGTGACTTTCAATATTTCTTCTTTTTTATTTATCAGTAGAATTTTGGGTATTTTTTTTCGCTTTAATTTAATGATTAAGGTTTTTCAGAAATTCAAGATATTTGTGATTTCAGTCTTATGTGAAGGATGAAAATCATTGTTTCACAGCACAAATGAATTTTTTTCTTAAATACATATCATAAATTATAAGCTCCAAAAGGGGGGAGGGGGTACACTTGGGTGTATAAAGTAGGGGTTGTGGTTGTTCTATGTAGTAGAATATTCTAATCATTATTAGCCTCTTGATAAAAGTGGTACTAAAAATATTATTTCAAGTTTATAAACTATCGCTCTTGAAACTTTCAGCCATATGTTTCAACTTCATAATAAGTGTCTGTCGAAAAAATTACATAAGACTTTCTTTGAGCTAGGAATAGTCTATCTAACCGACAACAATCACTATGAGCTATATGATGATACAGTGTCTCGCCCATGCTGCCAGAATTGTCCTATACCTTATCGTGGTATAGAACTCCTCAACTAAGTGGATCTACTAAGCTATGCTTAAAAAAAATAAGAAATCATCCAAAAAGTATGATCCTTTCTACCCAGATTTGCTACATGGTTTATGAGGACTTTATGTTATATGAACTTGTTCCCATATAGGTGCTCAATACTACTCCCTAAATATAACTTAGCTCATATGTTAAATATATTTCCTCATCCTCAACTTTGAGAATATTACACAAAAGATCTCTCTTAAATGAGATAGTACTCAAAACTCCTCATGAACTCCTTTGGAAATCAGTGTTTCCCCTCATTTTAAATCTAAAAATATTTACTCTTGGGAATACTTAGTTCCCATATATTCATTTAAAAAAATAAAACTCTACTCTCCTCATCTCAAACTCAAGTATTCAAGTCTTAAAATAAGTTTTAAAAGATTGTAAAAGACTTCTTAAAATGACTCAAAAGAACTCTCAAGACTTTACTCTTAACTCTACCTTGAATTTGAATTATGAATTCAAGGGTTATGATTCATGTTATGAATGATATCTCGATGTTTAGATGTAGTTTAGAGTAGTTAGAATCAATAAGGAGTAAAGGGACACTTTAAAAGGACTTAGACAGAGCAAACGATGGAAAAACGGTGGGGGCAGGCGACCCAGGCGCACTGCTGGCGTGGGGCGCCAGCCCCCAAACATCAGAGAGCCCTTTTTGGTGCTCTTCTGGCACGCCGCCCCAGACCTGGCACATCTGGGCCGCGCCGCCCCAGACCTGGTGCATCTGGTCCGCACCGCCCCAACCTCTCCCCAGAACTTCCAGACGAATTTTCTCTCTGGTTTTCTCACCCTAATTTTTCTAGAATCGATTGTTTTCCTCATATTTTCTTTAGATTCAATTGCTCAATGCAATTACACGAGAATCTACTAAAAACAACTCTCAAACTAAATACATTTATCTCTAGAACGCATCAAACAAATCCTAATTCAAGAACGAAAGCAACACTTCAAGAACACTCATCGAGAACTTAAATATTTCAATATTTATGGATGAATTCGAATATGTAAATCATTATTGGCATGTGGGTGAACAAACCCAATACTATGAAAACCTACATACCTCGATTTGGCAAAACAAATCCTCGATTCGTAAGAAACCTCGATCGTTCTTCCTTATCTCCTCTTTTCTGTTCTTGAACTCTCTTCTAAAACCCTAAGCGTAAATTATGATTGTGAAAACTGACCCAAATCAGTTTTGACCCCTAAAATATTACTAAAATTGTTTTAAACTGATGGGGTAAGGAAAAGACCAAAATACCCCTCATTAATTTGGGTAACTTTCCTTAACTAGACATGCTTACTTCAAATGGGCATATCTTCCTCATCTGAACTCGAAACCTTAATAAACTTTGTGGCATTGGAAAAAGTATTCAAATTCCTTTCATTTGATATCTTATGGGTTACCTAACTCATCTTGTGCTGAAAGTTATAGCTGTTTAAAGTTTACCCAACACTCACAACTTAAGCATAACTTACAAAATTCTCAATTTGGCTCTTTCCGAATTAGTTCTTTCTAGATTTATCTCTTTCTAAGGCATGATGTTACAACACATGACACTAAAAGAGTAAACTATGGGGAACTTCATACCTCAAGTTAGAGTAGGGACGGAGGGAAAGAGATGAGGATAACAGGATATCAGATCGGCCTCGGCCACCCAAGTAGCACCCTCAACTAACTGATTCCTCCAAAGAACCTTCACCGAAGTAATCTCTTTATTTCTCAATATTCGAACTTGCCGGTCAAAGATCTCAACCGAAATTTCTTCATATGAAAGTATATCCTTTATACTAAGAATCTCCAATGGTACTATAGATGTCGGATCACCAACACATTTCTTCAACAAAGAGACATGGAAAACTGGATGCGCCAATGCCAAGTCATTAGGCAAAATCAAGTTCATAAGAAACTTTACCAATACGTCTCAAAATATGATATGAGCCCACATAATGGGGACTAAGATTCCCTTTCTTCCAAAATTTCATTACCCTTCATAGATGAAATTTTCAAGTAGACCCAATCATTCACATCGAATTCAAGATCTTTTCTTCTAACATCGGCATAGGACTTTTGTCGACTTTGAGCAATTTTCAACCTTTCTCTAATAAGCCAAACATTCTCTATAGCCTCGGGACCTATCAAAGTAACTTCACCCACTTCAAACCAACCTATAGAAAATCTACACCTCCTACCATATTGAGCCTAAAATGGAGACATACCAATTGTGATAGCCATTATTATATGCAAATTCAATCAAAGGTAAGTGATCATCCCAATTACCCTTGAATTCAATTACACAAGCCCTCAACATATCTTCTAAAGTTTTGATAGTATGCTCCGCTGCCCATTGGTTTGTGGATGAAAGGTCATACTAAGCTTAACACGAGTTCTAAGAACCTTTTGAGAAGATTTCCAAAACTAATAATTGAATCGGGTACAACGATCGGAGATAATGGACAAGGGCACTCTATGCAACCTAACCATTTCTCTAAAGTACAACTTAGCATAGTCCTCTGCCGAATAAGAAACCTTGATGGGGAGGAAATGAGCTAATTTTGTCATACGATCTACTATAACCAAATCGAGTCATGTTTCTGCCGGGTGCGGGGTAAACCAAAAATGATTTCCATATTCAAGTCTTCCCACTTAAAAGTAGGTATACAAATGTCTTGGGATAAACCTCCCTATTCCTGAGGCTCAACTTCCACTAACTGATAATTAGGACACTTAGCCACGAATTCTGTAATATCCATCTTCATTCCATTCCACCAATAGACCTCCCGCAAGTCACGCTACATCTTTTTGTCTCCTGGGTGAATGGAATATCGAGAACTATGAGCTTCTGATAAGATATTCTGTAACACCCCGTATTAAAAAATAGGCCAAATAGCAGTTTTCAGAAAAAAATTCAAATGCTACAGGTGCCAGCCACGAGGGCCAGCCACGGCCCGTGGATGGAACCACGGACCATAGGTGTGGTTCGTGGATGGACCTGCCTAGGGGTGGTGTGAAGTTCCAAGACCACGGCCAGACCTACGGACCGTAGGTCAGACCATGGTCTGTGGTCAGGGTCTGTGGTTCGAGGTGCCAAGATTTGAGTCTCTGACCACCAACCACGATTGTGCCTGATGGACCGTAGGTCCATCCACGGTCTGTCGGTGGTGTGTCATGGGTCAAGAGCTGGCAGTTATTTTCATGGTTAGTTGGGTCTTTTCCTAATTAGTTAGTTTCAATACTATGTCGTTTTGGCTATGTTTAGAACCCCTATAAAATCCTTTTTAACCCCAAATTCACCTAATTAACTTCATTCTTCCAACTTCACAAAAAGAAACCAAATTCCTCTCAAATATACCCTCTCTAGAACTTGAAGAAGAAGAAGAAGGATTCACCTAGGGTTTTCAAGCTAAATCTCCAATTCCTCCATTGAAGGCTAGCATTTGAGGTCAAGGTGTGATAGTTTTCATCCATGGATTCCTTTCATCCATAGAGTTCCCAAATTCATCTATTTCAAATGGTAGAATTCCCCAATTTAGTTAGGATTTTCCTTAATTAGCATGGGTTCCTTTCATTATTGACTTAAATGATTGAATTATGATCTTCTATGCATGAATTTATGAATTCCAATGCTTTAATGATGAATTCCCCCATGAACCCATGTAATCCCTATGTTTTCAAGTTATGAATCGTATGATGAGGGATTTTGAGTATAAAGCAAGTGTTTTATGAAATTGAGCCTGTATTACTAGTTTTACATGTATTTATGATGAAATTCATATCTAACCCATGTTTTCTAAGAGTTTATGATTGAAAGTGGGTTTTGACCTCCAGAGGTAAATTATGGACTTGTTCATTGATTAAGAGATTTATGCTAATGTATTATGGGTGCTTTGAGAGTAAAGTACAAATGATGTTGTTGTTGTTGTGTTGTTGAAAGAACATTCTCATAAACACATAGCTAGCATGATGTAAAAAGTTTTCTCACATAGAAAGAATTCTTAGGTTGAAAGTCTTTCTCACCTAAATGAATCAAGAGTAAGAGCTATCCTAAAGAACTAGCTTGTATTGATTGTCCAAGGCCACCTTTTCATGAGTATTGAAGTCAATTAAGAAATGACTATTCTGTGGGAATTTATGCTTAGCACCGAGTGGATATTGAAAGTGAGATGGAAGTTCTCCCATAGTAGAGGTCGGGTTTCCAAAGTACTCTCATAAGATGGAAGATCCACCATAGTACAGGCCTGGTTTCTATTAGCAATCTCCTTATCTCATAAAATGTGTGCCCCCATAGGTTGATTAGCTAGTGGATCCACTTAAGCTAGATGTTCTTGGTTCTACCTAAGGCAAGTAGACCAACCCTTTTGGTGAGGGAGACATCGCGTGATCATGGTATAGCTCACATGGTCTCATGTCGGTTAAGGCTAATTTCCCCACAAGTAATAATGAACTAAGGTTACTTCGAGAAGTATCTCACATGTGTTCAAAGATTTTAAAGATGAAGTTAGCTTCCATTGACCATGATTTTATGATTTATGTTTTATAAAGCTTTATATCATGTTTATCTTGGTCAATTGCATGTCATGAAATGAAATGTCCATTTTAGAATGTTTTAAATGTTTTATGCATGGCTATCATACTTGGTACATTGTTTTGTACTATTGCATACTCTTGCCTACATTTTTACCAAATGTAGGGTCCGATATTCAGGGTGCTCAGTTTCATGGCTAGTTGGTGACTTCATTGATTTCTGAGCTTTGGTGAGTCCTCATGGTTCGAGGACGGACTATTATTGTTTAGTTTCTTTCATGTATTTCCCTTTTGAACATGATGTATGAGCTAGGCCCAATCTAATTCTATTGTATTAGATGACTGATGAGAAATGAGTTTAGACTTCCGCTTTTCTATTTATAAAATGATTTAGACTTGGACTATTGTTTTACTCTTATTGTTCTATTTCTTATGTTATGAGAGATAAGTGGCTTGTATGGAGTCCTTCGGGGTTCTATACGCCATGTTACATCTAGGGGGTACCCCTTGGTCATGACAAACTTGGTAATCAGAGCACAAGGTTTAGAATGGTCCTAGGATGTCTCATAAGCCACATCTAGTAGAGTCTTGTTCATGAGTGTGAAGCGCGCCACATTTATGAATAAAAGGCTACAAGATGAGTATGAAACTCTACTTCTTTCATTACTCTTAAGTCGTAGGATAGAGTTTAACTCTATAAAGTCTCTCTCCTAATCCTTATCCTATATTCTTCAGGATATGGCTACCCGAAGAGCATATGCTATAAGGAATGTGAGGGAGAATGAGTAACAAGAAGATCCTCCCCAAGCTCCTCAAGTTTCGGTCGATCCTTTGGTCGAACAAGTGTCCAATGTAGAGTTTAGGGCCGCTTTCCAAGTGTTGGCTCAAGTGGTGACGGCCCAAGAAAATAGGGAGGTTGTGGTTCCCGTAAACCCAAATGTGGGTACGGCGGCTTCAAGGGTGAGGGACTTCACAAGGATGAACCCTCCAGAGTTTCATGGTTCCAAATTTGAGGAAGATCCTCAGGAGTTTATCGATAAGGTCTATTAAGGTTTTGATGATCATGGGAGTTACGCCGGTAGAGAAAGCAGAGTTGGCCGCTTATCAACTAAAAAGAGTGGCTCTAATATGGTATAATCAATGGAAAGAAGGGAGACCGAAGATGCGGGTCGTCTTGATTGGGAGAAATTCAAAGCCGCTTTTCTTGATAGGTTCTTTCCCATAGAGATGAAGGAAGCGAAGGTGCTCGAGTTCATTAACCTCCGGAAAGAAAGTATGAGTGTGAGGGAGTATGCTCTAAAGTTCACTCAATTTTCGAAATATTCTCCAAAGATGGATGCGAATTCAAGGGCTAGAATGAGTAAGTTCATTTTGGGGGTGTCCGAAATGGTGGTTAAAGAGTGGCGAACCGCCATGCTCATTCATGACATGGATATCTCTCGTCTCATGGTATATGCACAATAAATTGAGGAGGAAAACTTAAGGGAATGTATAGAGAGGTAAAAAAGGAAAAGACCGGTGATGGTAATTTCTCTCATGCATGGTCCAAAAGGCAAGGTCATCCTAGATTCCGATAAAAGTTTTCCGGCCGAGATTCCTCTAATGCTCCTTCAAATTTCAACCAAGATAGGGTGTCTATCCCTAAGTCTCAAGGAAGTAATGGTAGTGGATCTTCATTGTCTAGGTCTACTTATACTAAGTGTGGAAGGATGCACGATAGTAAGTGTCTAGTCGGCATGGATGGTTGTTATGGGTGTGGTAAAAGTGGTCACAAAATGAGGAATTTCCTGATGCTTACGGCTAAAGGGAGAGAGGGCAAGCAAGATACTCCTAGTGGTTCGGGTTTCAATGCTCCTAAGATAAACTGCTTTTATGCTCTTCAGACTAGAGGTGACAAAGTGAGTTCTCCGGATGTGGTTACCGGTATGTTAAAAGTTTTCCAACTTGATGTATATGCTTTAATTGATCCCGATGCTACTTTTTATTTTGTGACGCCTTATGTGGCTATGAGGTTTGATGTTCTCCCCAATGTGTTGTTAGAACTTTTTTCTGTCTCTACTCCTGTTGGTGATTCTGTGGTGGCTAAGAGGGTATATAGAAAGTGTGCCGTTTCCTTGTCCCATAGAGTTACTCTTGTTGACCTGGTAGAGCTTGATATGTTAGGTTTTGATGTTATCTTGGGTATGGATTGGCTACACTCATGTTATGCTTCTATTGATTGTAGAACTCGTGTAGTCAAATTTCAGTTTCCAAATGAGCCTTTCCTAGAGAGGAAGGGGGGAAATTCTATGCCTAAGGGTCAATTTGTCTCGTCTTAAAGCTAGAAAGATGATATCTAAGGGTTGCATTTACCATCTAGTTAGGGTAAGGGATGTAGATTCTGAAACCCCTTCTCTTGAGTCGGTCCCCATTGTAAATGAGTTTTCGGATGTGTTTCCAACTGACTTACCCGATATTCCTCCCGAGCGGGAAATAGACTCCGTTATTTACCTTCTCCCAGATACACAACCTATCTCTATTCCTCCTTACCCTATGGCTCCAGCATAACTTAAGGAGTTGAAAGAACAGTTGAAGGATCTGTTAGACAAGGGTTTCATCCGACCGAATATCTCTCCATGTGGTGCTCCGGTTTTGTTCTTTAGAAAGAAGGATGGTTCTCTTCGTATGTGTATAGACTATCGCCAGTTGAACAAGGAGACTATTAAGAATAATTATCCTCTTCCAAGGATAGATTATTTGTTTGACCAACTTCAAGGGGTAAGTTATTTCTCTAAGATTGATCTTTGATCGGGCTATCACCAATTGAGGGTGAGAGAAAATGACATTCCAAAGATGGATTTTCGAACTCGGTATGTCATTATGAATTCCTTGTAATGTCGTTTGGTTTCACTAATGCTCTGATGGTGTTTATGGACTTTACGAATACAGTATTTAGGAAATACCTAGACTTGTTTGTGATTGTGTTTATTGATGATATTTTGATCTACTCAAGGAGTGAGAATGAGCATAGTGATCATTTGAGAATCATGTTGCAAGTTCTTAAGGACCAATAAATTTTTGCAAAGTTTAGCAAATGTGAATTTTGGTTGAGATCTGTAGCTTTCCTTCGTTATATTGTCTCAAGTAAGGGTATTGAGGTATATCCTAAGAAGACGGATGCGGTCAATAGTTGGCCTAGACCTCTAACTCCTTCGGATATTAGAAGTTTCTTGGGTTATGTCGGTTATTATAGAAGGTTTGTTGAGGGGTTTTCTTTTATTGCCTCTCCTTTGACGGCTTTGACTAAAAAAAAAGGCTAAATTCATATGGTCCAAATTATGTGAGAAGAGTTTTCAAGAGTTGAAAGATAGACTTACTTCCGCTCCGGTGATGACCTTACCGGAAGGGACGGATGGTTTTGTGGTTTATTGTGATGCTTCAAGAATTGGGTTAGGGTGTGTTCTTATGCACAATGGGAAAGTGATTTCCTATGCCTCAAGGCAACTTAAAGTTCATGTGAAGAATTATCCTACCCATGACCTTGAACTAGCGGCGGTTGTTTATGCCTTAAAGATTTGGAGGCATTATTTGTATGGTGTGCATGTAGATGTGTTTACCGATTACAAGAGTCTGCAATATGTGGTCAATCAAAAGGATTTGAATCTTCACAAAATAAGTTGGCTTTAGTTATTGAAAGATTATGACATGAGTTTTCTTCATCAACCCGGTAGAGCTAATGCGGTAGCGGATGCTCTTAGTCGGTTATCTATGGGTAGTGTTGCTCATATTGAAAAAGAAAAGAAAGAGTTGGTTCGAGATGTTCAAAGATTGGCTCGATTAGTTGTTCAATTGGTGGACTCCACCAAGGATGGTGTTATAGTTCACAATGGGGCTGAATCATCTTTTGTAGCTGATGTGAAAGCTAAACAAGGTCTTGATCCGATTTTGGTAGAATTGAAAGAAGCGGTACTTAAGAAATCTGTTGAGACATTCTCCCAAAGGGGAGGTGGGGTACTTAGATACCAAGGTCATTTGTGTGTTCCAAATGTTGATGATTTGAGGGAACAAATCTATGTTGAATCCCATAATTTGAGGTATTCCATTCACCTGAGAGCCACCAAGATGTACCGTGATTTATGGGAAGTTTATTGGTGGAATGGGATGAAGAAAGATATTGTGGGATTTGTGGCTACATATCCAAATTGCAAACAAGTGAAGGTTGAGCACAAGAAACCGGGAGGTTTGTCCCAAGATATTAGCATTCCTACTTGGAAGTGGGAAGACTTGATTATGGACTTTATTGTTGGTTTTCCTCGCACCCGGCGACAACATGACTCTATTTGGGTGATAGTAGATCGGATGACAAAATCGGCTCATTTCCTTCACGTCAAGGTTTCCTATTCGGCGGAGCACTATGCCAAGTTATACTTGAGAGAAATGGTGACGTTGCATGGAGTACCCTTATCCATTATTTCCGATCGTGGTACCCAATTCACTTCTCAGTTTTAGAAGTCTTTCCAAAAGGGTCTTGGCACTAAGGTTAAGCTGCGCACGACTTTTCATCCTAAAACCGATGGGCAAGCGGAACGTACTATTCATACTTTGGAAAGGTTGAAAATGGCTCAAAACCGGTAAAAGTCATATGCCGATGTGAGAAGAAGGGATCTTGAGTTTGATGTGCATGAATGGTTTTACTTAAAAATTTCACCTATGAAGGGTGTAATGAGGTTTGTTAAGAAAGAGAAGCTTAGTCCCCGATATGTAGGCCCATATCAGATTTTGAGGCGTGTTGGTAAGGTTGCTTATGAGTTAAATTTTCCAAATCAGTGGCATTGGCGCATCCGGTTTTCTATGTCTCTACGTTGAAGAAATGTGTTAGTGATCCAACATCCATAGTTTCCTTAGAAGGGTTGGGAGTTGATGAGAGTCTTTCTTATGAGGAAGTTCTGGTTGAGATTTTAGACCGGCAAGTCAAGAAGTTGAGAAATAAAGAGGTATCTTCCGTGAAAGTCTTGTAGAGGAACCAATTAGTTGAGGGTGCTACTTTGGAGGCCGAGGCCGACATGATGTCCCGATATCCTTATCTTTTTCCTTCTACTCCTACTCTAGCTTGAGGTAATGAGTTCCTCTTGATTTGACCTTTGTTTTGGAGTCATGTGTTTTTATGTGTTTCCATGATTTCCTTATGTTATGCATGTTCATGAAAAACTATGTTTTGAAAGAAAATGAGTTTACATGCTTGATTTTTCTCATGTTGTTGTGCATTAAGTATGAGTTGCCTATAGACTTCATGAGTTGAATTGATGAACATGCTTTAGCTATGCTTTTTGAGAATGAATTGCATATAGGCTCCATGAGATTGTGTTGAGCATGCTTTTAGCTTGGAGAAGGTAGTTCCTCCTTGAACATGAGAAATTTTGAAAAATCATGCATATTGGGTTGTTAGATGTAGTTCCTACTTCCTTGTAATGCATTTGAGTTTGTTGAGCTTGGAGTTGATGTTTACTCCTTATTTATGTGCATTGCATGCATAATGGGCTGATAGAGTTAGTTTCACCCTCTTTGACGTTTTGAGAACGTCCTAGCTTGGAGTCGATAGTTCGTCCTTGGTTTTATGCGTTACACTCTTAGGTTGGGTTGTTGTTCCTCTCCTAAACTTTTAAAACCAGTTTAAATCTCATTGGAGGACGAATGGTCCCAAGGTGGAGATATTGTAACACCACGTATTCGAATAGAGGCCAAATAGCAGTTTTCAGAAAAAAAATTAGATGTTGCAGGTGCCAGCCACGAGGGCCACCCACAGCCCGTGGATGGAATCACGGACCGTAGGTGTGGTCCGTGGATGGCCCTGCCTAGGGGTGGTGTGGAGGTCCAAAACAACAGTCAGACCTACGGATCATAGGTCACACCACGGTCCGCGGTCAGGGTCCGTGGTTCGAGGCCCCAAGATTTGAGTCTCAAACCACCAACAACGATTGTGCAGGACGGAATGTAGGTCTATCCACGGTCTTTCGGTGGTGTGCCGTGGGTCAAGGGCTGGCAGTTATTTTAAGGGTTAGTTAGGTCTTTTCCTAATTTGTTAGTTTCAATACAATGTCGTTTTGGCTATGTTTATAACCCCTATAAAAGCCTTTTAAACCCAAAATTCACCCCATTTACTTCATTCTTCCAACTTCACAAAAAGAAACCAAATTCCTCTTAAATATTCTCTCTCTATAACATGAAGAAGAAGAAGAAGAAGAAGGATTCACCTAGGATTTTCATGCTAAGGTTCTAATTCCTCTATTGAAGGCTAGCATTTGGAGTGAAGGTATGATAGTTTTCATCCATGGAGTTCCCAAATTCCTCTATTTCAAATGGTAGAATTCCCAAATTTAGTTAGGGTTTTCCTCAATTAGCATGGGTTCCTTTCATTATTGATTTAAATGATTGAATTATGATCTTCTATGCATGAATTGATGAATTGCAATGCTTTTATGATGAATTCACCCATGAACCCATGTAATCCCTATGTTTTCAAGTTGTGAATCATATGATAAGAGATTTTGAGTATAAAGTAAGTGTTTTATGAAATTGAGCATCTATTACTAGTTTTACATGTATTTATGATGAAATTAATGTCTAACCCATGTTTTCTAAGAGTTTATGATTGAAAGTGGGTTTTGACCTTAAGAGGTAAATTATGGACTTGTTCATTGATTAAGAGATTTATGCTAATGTATTAAGGGTGCTTTGAGAGTAAAGTACCAATGATGTTGTTGTTATTGTGTTTTTGAAAGGGCATTCTCATAAACACATAACTAGCATGATGTGAAAGTTTTCTCACATACAAAGGATTCTTAGGTTGAAAGGCTTTCTCACCTAAATGAATCAAGAGTAAGAGCTATCCTAATGAACTTGCTTGGATTGGTTATCCAAGGGCACCTTTTCATGAGTAATGAAGTCAAGTAATAAATTACTATTTCGTGGGAATTTATCCTTAGCACCGAGTAGATATAGAAAGTGAGATGGAAGCTCTCCTATAGTAGAGGCCGGGTTTCCAAAGTAATCTTATGATATGGAAGTTCCCCCATAGTAGAGGCCGGGTTTCTAGTAGCAATCTCCTTATCCCATAAACTATGTGAGCCCAAAGGTTGATTAGCTAGTGGATCCACTTAAGCTAGATGTTCTTGGTTCTACCTTAGGCAAATAGACCAACTCTTTCAGTGTGGGAGACACCGGTTGATCATGTATAGCTCACATGGTCTCATGTCGGTTAAGGCTAATTTGTCCACAAGTAATAATGAACTAAGGTTACCCCAAGAAGAATCTCACACGTGTTCAAAGGTTTTAAAGATGAAGTTAGCTTGCATTGACCATGATTTTGTGACTTATTTTTTATAAATCTTTATATCATGTTTACCTTGGTCAATTGCATGTCATGAAATGAGATGTCCCTTTTAGAATGTTTTAAATGTTTTATGCATGACTCTCATACTTGGTACATTGTTTTGTACTAAGGCATACTCTTGTCTACATTTTTACCAAATGTAGGGTCTGATATTTAGGGTGCTCAGTTTCGTGGCTAGTTGATGACTCGATTGATTCCCGAGCGTTGGTGAGACCTCATGGTTCGAGGACAGACTCTTATTGTTTATGTTCTTTCATGTATTTCCCTTTTGAACATGATGTATGGGCTAGGCCCAATTTCATTCTATTGTATTAGATGGCTATGATGAGACATGAGTTTGGACTTCCGCTTTTCGTTTTATAAAATGATTTACACTTGGACTATTATTTTACTCTTATTGTTCTATTTCTTTTGTTATGAGAGCTAAGTGACTTGAATGGAGTCCTTTGGGGTTTTATATGCCATGTTACATCTAGGGGGTACCCCTGTGTCGTGACATATTCTCTGTCAGGTCATCTACATTGGGAACACACAAAAAACCTCAATAAGGAAGCACAGTATCTCCCCCTTGGGTGAAATCCTCAATTTACTTTTTAAGCACTGCATCCTTCAATTCTACTAAAGTCGGATCAAGATCTTGTTTGGCTTTCACATCCACCATAAAAGACGATTCTAAACCATTGTGAACCATAACACCACCTTTGGTGGAGTCCACCAATCGAACACCTAATCGGGCCAATCTATGAACATCTTGAACCAAACTCCTTCTTATCTTCCTCAACATGAGCAACACTACCCATTGATAACTGACTAAGAGCATATGTCACCACATTTTCTTTTAAACAGATATTGCAAACTTTTGTGGTCGGTAAAGACATCAACATGAACACCATATAAATAATGCCTCCAAATCTTTAAGGCCAAAACAATCACCACCAATTCTTAATCATGGGTAGGATAGTTCTTTTTGTGCACCTTAATATGCCTTGAGGCATAGGCAATGAGTTTCCCATTTTGCATAAGGACACATCCTAATGCAATTCGTGAAGCATCACAATAAACAACAAATCCATCAGTTCCTTCTGGTAAAGTCAGCACCAGAGTAGAAGTAAGTCTATCTTTCAGTTCTTGGAAACTCTTCTCGCATGCTTCCGACCATATGAACTTAACCTTCTTTTGGGTCAACGCCGTCAATTGAGAGGCAATCAATGAAAACCCTTCAGGAAACATTTATAGTAACCGGCTAAGCCCAGGAAACTTCTAATATCCGAAGGTGATAAAGGTGTAGGCCAACTCTTAACCGCATCCGTCTTCTTAGATTCTACCTCAATACCCTTACCAGAAATAATGTGACCAAGAAAATCCATTGACTTTAACCAAAACTCAAATTTACTAAACTTTACAAAAAAAATTGGTCCTTGAGGACTTGCAACACAATCCTCAAATGATCGGTATGCTCGTCTTCACTCCTGAATAGATCAATATATCATCAATGAATACAATCACAAACATGTTGAGGTATTGCCTAAACAACCGATTCATCAAATCCATATATGCGGCCGGAGCATTAGTCAAGCCAAAGGACTCGTGACTTTCTTTCTATCCTTTCTCTAATCCGAGGTGTTATATATTTTTTGCTGGTCGGACTCGTGACTTTCTTTCTTAGCGCTCTCACTACGGAACTCTTCCTTGTCCTTCAACTTGTCTTCCTGAACCTGCTGCCCATAAATCATAAGTCTGGCAATGTCCATGTCTCCTATCAAAATAGCCTCCCTACCTTCCTTACTCGATAAGAGGGATAGTCCAGACACAAACAAACTCATCTTGTTCCTCATATCAGCCACCATCTCTAGAGCATAGCGGTATAGTTGATTGAACTTGAGGTTGTACTGCTGTACACCAATAGACTCCTGCTTCAGATTAAGGAACTCTATTACCTTTGCAGACAGCCCAACTCAACTGTGGTTCCCCTTCGGCCCTGTTCTTCTTCCACTTATCAAACCATATCCTAGAAATGCCTTTGATCTTGTATGTAGCAAAATCCACACGCTCAGCATCAAAAACATGCATGACCTCAAACACGTTCTGAAGATCATCCATGAAGTTTTCTAGATCCTTATTGAGCTTTGACCCAATGAACTCCGGAGGATACATCCTTAGAAATTATCCAACTCTAGATGCATCAGTCCCATCCTGATGGTCAGCTCCTTGGTGACCAACCTGTGGTGTCACCACTTGAGTCAATATCTGAATAACATTCGTGAACTCAGCATTTGTGACATCTCCTTGAGGTGGTTGCACTTATGGTGCTTTGGGAGCTTCTTGACCTTGAGGATTCACATTCCTCTTAGCAGGACGTCCTCAAACAGCTCTTCATGGAGGCATGATTTGAAAAGATGCGCGTAAGAACGAATTAGAAGAAACGTTCATAGAGTTGAACCCTATTGCACAAAAAGGAGTAAGAAGGAAGTTAAATATTTCCTAAATGTCGCAGCTCCTAATTATAGATGTGGTGCGCTTCACACCGAGAAGAAGGACGCTACAGACACGGCTTCATAGACACCCTAGGACTCTTGAAATCTGGACGCTGATACCAAGTTTGTCACGACCCGAGTCTACACCCTAGACGTGACCGGCACTCGAGAACTATTTCTGATCCCCAAACGAACCCTTGGCCAGGCTAACTATGACTCACATAAATCTACATAATACACAGAAGCTTAAATAGATGAGCATTTAGAAAATTCTTAAATCACTGTCTTGAAATAATTAACATAAGTTATAAGTTAAACAAACATCCTAAGAAAACAATGGAAACATCAAATTCTATCCGTCTATAAAGCCTTTAAAAGTTCAAGATAGATGTCGGGACAAGACCCATGACACCTCAAATACTACTAAAATGGAAATGGAAATGGAGTCTCCCAAAAGCAAGGAGGCCTACCAAACGTGGAGTCTCCCAAAAGCATGGAGTGTAAGGTGATCTCAACGAAACATCTATTGATGATCCTGAACACTTGTATCTGCATAATAAAAGATACAGGTCAAATGACGTCACTACATTGAATGTACGAGTATCTAATAGTTTGAGTGCACACTTAGACAAATGATTAGCATATGTAGGGACTTTCAAAGGTGAATAGACCTTATAGGAGCTAGTATAGAGGGGAAAAGGGTGCACAACTTAAAGGAACATGTGCCAGATGAAACAAAGAAAAAAATCAGCCCAGCAAACCTTGGTGCACTGCTGGAGCTTCGCCTCAGGGCCTGAACTTCAGAAGTCAGGCCTTGGCGTACTGCTGGCGCGTTGCGCCAGGGCCTAAACTACTGAAGGGCATCCTTGGCGCGCCACCCCACACCCCTACCTAGAAAATCTGACAAATTTTTCTTCTCAATTTAGGGTCCTAACTCATTTAGAATGGTGTAAATTCTCCTAAACTCTTCTTGATTCTCAAATCCAACACTAATAAAAGGGGAATCCAACATAATCCCTATGGGAAACACAACTTTTACCAATGATCAACAACACGAAAGAATTAGAAACTTCCATTGTTCAAGAAATGAACAAAATCAAGAACTACTCAAGAAATCTTTGAATACAATGATTTCATGGATAAATTAGATGTATGGTGTTGGGAAGAACAAGTCCATAAATATGAGAAGCCTTACATACCTGGAAATAACAATTGTCTTGGTGAAAATTGATGGACTCTTGACAAACGCTCATAACCTAGCTCTTTCTCCTCTTGAACTGTAACACCCCAAAAACTAGTAGGCTAAACTAGAGCTTGACGTGAGAGTTAGATTCCTGAATAAATCCCCGTACTTAAAATAAATGGTTTCGGGTTAGAAAGTCAAGGTACAACCCCTCAAGGACCAACCAAGGGCCCTTGAGGAGGACCCTAGCAAAAATTCCCAAAACAGTGACCCACGAGTGGACCACACCCCGTGGGTGAAGGGTCGTGGGTCAGGATCCTAAAAACAGTACCCCAGTAAGCCATCCATGGTTCACCAGCACGCTACGTGGGTCCATCCACGGCCCGTGGACGTGGTTCCATGGGTGGTGGCTTGTAAGCAGTTTTTAGAAATTAGATAGGGGCACTTTGGGGTTTTCCAGTTTTAAGTGGGATTAAGTGGTGTCTTTTTAACCTCATTTAAACCACCTATATAAAGACTTTAGACCCCTAAATTCATTGATCCTAGTCATTATTTCAGCTCACCAAAAAGAACCCAATTCTCTCAAATATTCTCTCTCTAGAAAGTGAAGAAGAAGAAGAAGAAAATCAAGCTAGGTCAAGCCAAGTCTCCAATTCTCTAAGCTTTGTGACGCTTTGTAAGCAAGGTATGATAGCTTATTCATCCATGGAGCCCCCTAGAATTCCCCAATTTGATGAAGAATTTCCCCAATTTGATGAATAATTTTCCGAATTCAAGTTAGGGTATCTTCAATGTTGTGGGTTATGTTGTATGTCGATCCAAATGAGTGGGTAATGATTGTTTATGATTTAATTAGTAGTGAATGATGTTATTATGATGAAATGACATGTTTTCCATGTCTAACCCTAGTCTAATTGATGAAAATGGAGTAATGTAGGTTTATGCCTTGAAAAGGGAAATTGAGTATTTAGAGATGATCTCCTAGGGTTGATGATACATATATTAATTGCTTGAGAATACAAGCATGTGGACATGAATTGAATTAGAATAAAGTATATATGATGGATCATGATGAGTAAATGTTGGCCTTGAACCTTTATGAAGATATATGATTAGAATTGCTTAAGAATGAAGCTTCTGACTAGAATGTCTTTTGACCTAGATATGTAAGATGATTGTAAGAAGTAAAGCTTTGAGAGTAAGTCTTGTAGTCCTGAATGTTGACTTCTAGGGTTTTGAAAGTAAATCTAATATGATGAATTATGTATGTTAAGGCTTTGAGAGTGAAGCCTATAAGAGCATGGTAGACTAGAAGACATTGTTGTTGTGTAAGGACTTTACCCACCTAGACTACCTTTTCAGCATATGAATGCATGAACCAAGGGATATCATATAAATTGAACATGGATTGAGTGTTGAGACATTCTTCCATGCATATGATAGTGAATACGAGATGGGAGCTTCACACTAGTTGAGTCCAGCTTCCAAATGGCTTCCCTTATGCTAGTTGAGTCCGGGTTCCCAAAGTATGCCTCATGAGATGGAAGTCCTCACGTTAGTTGAGTCCGGGTGTATAGTAGCAATGTCCAAGGTTTTCTTACATAGTATGATTTTAGGTTGAAAGGTTTTATCACCTAAAATAAATTATAGTAGTATGTTAATTAAGGAAGCTTGAAGTAGTGACATAGTATCCCTTCATAAATAGCTTGACTTGGTAAAACAAGACCATTTCATGGTAGCTTGAGTATAAGATCTCATGGTAGGCTTGGATTGAGGAATCATACCCTTCCTAAGGTTAGCTTGAACTAGTATCATAGAATGCTTGCATGGTAGCATGACTTTGTTAGGTCAAACCATTTCATTGGTAGCTAGGATGGAGCAATAGTACCTTTCCATGAATAGCTTGGACTTGCATGGTAGTATGCTTTCCATGGTAACCTTATCTAGCCTAACATGGTGCTATTCCTTGGTAGTTTTGAATTGATAAATAGTAATCATTCATGTGTGATGACTTGCCTTGTACTAGGAAGAGAAGTACCTTTGATGAATAGTGGCAATAAGTAAATAGGGACTAGTCCCCAACCAAGAAGTATGATCATGATGGCTTAAAGTGGTACTTAGTATGGGTGGGATTATGGGGTCTTATCCATGCATTGCACAATAATGACTTAAAGATACCTATGAAGTGTTTCTCTTTTATGTTGTATGCTTAGCTTGGATTATTGCTATAGTTGCCTTCCTTGATATGATTGACTAAAGGTGAAGGTTCCCTTTTCTATGAGAATTAAGCTAAGGATGTGATCAAACGATGATAGAGTGTATGATGACCTAAAGTAGTACTTAGTGAGGGTGAGATTATGGAGTCTTATCCATGCATTGCACAAGTATGACTTGAGGTTACTTATGAAGTGGTTCTCGTATGTTATGAAGATTTAAGTGTGGACTATGCTTATGAATATGTTGTATATCCTACCTTTATGGATTATGCCTTATGATGACTAATGCTTATATTATATCTATGTTGGAGATTATGCTTATGATTGTGTTGTTATGATCTTATGATGTTATGTTAGCTATCATATTTAGTACACTTTGTACTAACGCATACTCTTGCCTATATTCTTATCAAATGTAGGGTCCGGCGATATTGAGTTTCATCCCCATGGCTAGGTTCCTAGTAGAGCAAGGAGTTTAAGATTGGTAAGTCCTCATAGCATTCGAGGATATAGCCACCATTTCCTCTATGTCTTTCTTTTATGTTTTAGACTGTTGTATGGGTTGCGTCCCAAATATTATCATATATTATATGGTTTGAGACAAAGTGATATAGATTTCCACTTGTTTTTAAAAGGACTTCGATTTTATGGAAAAAGATTTAAAATTTCCGCATTATTTCTATTGCTTTATGTTATGATATGCTATGGGGCTTGTATGATATCTCTCGGGGTCTTGTATGCCTTGTTACATCTAAGGTTTACCCCTAGGTCGTGAAAAACTTGGTAATCAGAGCACAAGGCTTAGAATGATTCTAGGATGTCTCAAAACCACGTCTAGTAGAGTCTAGTTCATAAATCTGAAGCGCGCCACATTTATGAATGGGAAGTGATTAGATGATTAGGAAAGCTCACTTCTTCATTTCTCTAAGTCGTGCCATGGAGCTTAGTTCTATAAGGTCTTTCTTCTAATCCAGACTCGATGGTCTACATGATATGGCTTATACAAAGGCAAATGGTAGAAGGAATGAGAAAGATGTGGTGGATCAAGAGGTTCCCCCACAAGCTCCACAAGCTCCGATTAACCATATGGATGAGAATGTTACAAATGCAGAGTTTAGATCAGGGCTCTGAATGTTGGCCCAAGCCATGACGGCACAAGTGAATAGAGAGATAGTAGCTCCGGTGAACCCAATAGTGGGTATGTCCGCTTTAAGAGTGAGGGATTTTATGAGGATGAACCCCCCGGAGTTTTATGGCTCCAAAATGGAAGAGGATCCTAAGGATTTTATAGATGAGGTATATAAAGTACTTGCTATTATGGGGTTAACATCGGTAGAGAAAGCGGAGTTAGCCGCTTACCAATTCAAAGGTGTTGCTCAAGTGTGGTATGATCAATGAAAAGATGGTAGGCCGGTAGGAGCGGGTCCCGTAGAGTGGGAAAAGCTTAAGTTGGCATTTCTTGATAGGTTCTTTCCCCTAGAGTTGAGGGAGGCTAAGATGCAAGAGTTCATTAACCTTAGGCAAGGTAGCATGAGTGGTAAGGAGTGTGCCTTGAAATTTACCCAATTATCCAAGTATGCTCCAACTATACTGGTAGATTCAAGGGCTAAGATGAATAAGTTCATGATGGGAGTTTTCGACTTGGTAGAAAAAGAATGTCGTACGGCAATGCTCGTTGGTGATATCGATATCTCACGTCTTATAGTTTATTCCCAACAAATTGAGCAGTCAAAACTCAAAGAAGAGAAATCTAGGGAGAAAAAGACGTCTAGAATGGATAATGATAAGTCCTTTCATGATGGGTCCGATGTACATGGTCGCTCTAGGAATCACCAAAGGTTTTTCGGACAACGTTCTTATAATGCTTCTAAGTACAAGGAAGAGAGGGTGTCTAACCCTAAGCCACCCAGAAATTAGTAATGAGTCCCTATGACCTACTTTTTCTAGGTGTGGAAAGAGACATGAGGGTAGATATTTAGCCGGCAAAGAGGGTTGCTTTAGTTGTGGTGAAAGTGGTCACAAAATGAGGAATTGTCCTAAGGCAAAGGGTAAAGAAAGAGAAGATGCCCCCAAGAAAAACCGGTTTTATGCACCTCAAGCCAGAGGTGAAGATGAGGGTGCTCCCGATGTGGATCCCGGTATGTTAGTAGCTTCTTAATTGATGTTTGTGATTTGCTAGATTTTGAAGTTATCTTTATGTGATGTTTTGGTTGCACTCTTATTATGCTCCGATGTGATCGTAGAACCTGTATAGTCAAATTGTTAGTTCCTGAATGAGCCTATCCATGAGTGGAAGGGGGGGAAATCTATGTCATAAGTTTGAATTATGTCTTGTCTTGAAAATGACTTTGAGGGTTACATGTACCACCTAGTAAGGTGAGGGAGAAAAGTTCAAGTGTTGACCAACTCCAAAGGGTTAGTAATATTTTAAGATTGATCTTAAGTATAGTCATCTTCAGTAGGGTGTTTAGATAATACCTAGATGTGTTTGGCTAGTAGAATCTACCAAGGGTAGCAGCTATGGTTTAAGATTGTTCCGGATCGTCTTGTGTGCTAGATGTAAAAGTTAAGCAAGGTATTGATCCGACCTTAGTAGAACTGAAAGAGACGGTGCTTAGAAAATCTGTAGAGGCTTCCTCCCAAGGGGGAGATGGTGTGCCTTGATAGCAAGGTCATTGGGTGTTTAGGTATTGCCATGATTTCTTTATATGCATATTCGTGAAAAAGCTTAAATCTTGAAAGAAATGACTTATGTGAATTGTTTTCCTCATGTTGTAGTGCATTGAGTAGAATTGCCTATAGACTTCATGAGATGAGTAGATGAACATGTCTTAGCTAGGAGTTGAGAGATTCCTCCTTGAATGAATGCCTTTTGAGAATAAATTGCATATAGGCTCCATGAGTGTATGTTGAGCATGCTTTAGTTCGGAGATGGTAGTTCCTCCTTGGACCTGAGTAGTTATGAGATTTCTTGCATAATGGGTTGTTAGAGGAATTTCCTACTTCCTTATGTTGCATTGAGTATGTTTATCTTGGAGTTGATGTTTTCCTCCTTGGTTAAGAGCATTTAGATGAGTTGCATGCATGATGGGTTGCTAGTCTATAGTCGGGACCTTAAAAAGTGCCTAGAACTTCATTCGACGATGAATGTTCCCAAGGGGGAGATATTGTAACACCCCAAAAACTAGTAGGCTAAACTAGAGCTTGATGTGAGGGTTAGAGTCATGAATAACTCCCCGTACTTAAAATGAAGGTTTTCGGGTTAGAACGTCAAGGTACAACCCCTCAAGGACCAACAAAGGGCCCTTGAGAGGACCCTAGCAAAACTGCCCAAAACAGTGACCCACGACTGGACCCACGCCCCGTGGGTGAGGGGTCGTGAGTCAGGATTCCAAAAACAGGCCCCCAGTAAACCAGCCACGGTTCACCAGCACGCCACGTAGGTCCATCCAAGGCCCGTGGACGTGTTTCCGTGGGTGGTGGCCTAGAAGTAGTTTTTAGAAATTAGTTAGGGGCACTTTGAGGTTTTCTGGTTTTAAGTGGGATTAAGTGGTGTCGTTTTAACCTTATTTAAACCACCTATATAAAGACTTCAGACCCCAAAATTCGCTGATCCTAGTCAATATTTCAATTCACCAAAAAAAAACCAATTCTCTAAAATATTCTCTCTCTAGAAAGTGAAGAAGAAGAAGAAGAAGAAGAAGAAAATCAAGGTAGGTCATGCCAAGTGTCCAATTCTCCATTCTTTGTGAGGCTTTGTAAGCAAGGTATGATAGCTTATTCATCCATGGATTCTTCAATCTATGGGGCCCCCAAGAATTACCCAATTTGATGAAGAATTTCCCCAATTCAAGTTAGGGTTTCTTCAATGTTGTGGGTTATGTTTTATGTTGATCCAATTGAGTGGATATTGATTGTTTATGACTGAATTAGTAGTGAATGATGTTAATATCCTGAAATTACAAGTTTTCCATGTTTACCCTAGTCTAATTGATGCTATTGGAGTAATGTGGGTTTATGCCTTAAAAAGGAAAATTGAGTATTTATAGATGACCTTCTAGGGCTGATGATACATAGAGTAATTGCTTGAGAATAAAATCATGTAGACATGAATTGAATTAGAATAAAGTATATATGATAGATCATGATGAATAAATGTTGGCCTTGAGCTTTTATGATGATATATGATTAGAATTGCTTAAGAATGAAGCTTGTGACTAAAATGACTTGTGACCTAGCTATGTAAGATGATTGTAAGAAGTAAAGCTTTGAGAGAAAGGCTTGTAGTCATGAATGTTGACTTCTAGGGTTTTGAAAATAAAGCTAATATGATGAACTATGTATGTTAAGTCTTTGAGACTGAAGTTTATAAGAGCATGGTAGACTAGTAGACATTATTTTTGTGGAAGGAATTTACCCAGCTAGACTACTTTATGAACATATGGATGCATGACCCAAGGGTTATCATATGAATAGAACATGGATTGAGTGTCGAGACATTCTTCCATGAATATGATAGTGAATATGAGATGGGAGCTTCACACTAGTTGAGTCCGGCTTCCAAATGGGTTCCCTCATGCTAGTTAATTCCGGGTTCCCAAAGTATGCCTCATGAGATGGAAGTCCTCACGTTAGTTGAGTTTGGGTCTCTAGTAGCAATCTCCAAGGTTTTCTCACATAGTATGATTCTAGGTTGAAAGGTTTGCTCACCTAAAATGAATCATAGTAGTATGTTAATTAAGGTTGCTTGAAGTAGTGACATAGTATCCCTTCATGAATAACTTGACTTGGTAAGACAAGACCATTTCATGGTAGCTTGAGTATAAGATCTCATGGTAGCCTTGGATTGAGGAATCATACCCTTCCTAAGGTTAGCTAGAACTAGTAACATAGAATGCTTGCATGGTAGCATGATTTGGTTAGGCCAAACCATTTCATTGGTAGCTAGGATAGAGCAATAGTACCTTTCTATGAATAGCTTGGACTTGCGTGGTAGTTGGTAGCTTGATCTAGCCTAACATGGTGCTATTCCTTAGTAGCTTTGAATTGATAAATCGTAATCATTCACGTGTGATGACTTGCCTTGTACTAAGAAGTGAAGTATCTTTGATGAATAGTGGCAATAAGTAAAGAGGGACTAGTCCCCAACAAAGAAGTATGATCATGACGGCCTAAAGTTGTACTTAGTATGGGTGGGATTATGGGGTCTTATCCATGCATTGCACAAGTATGACTTAAAGCTACATATGAAGTGTTTCTCTTTTATGTTATATGCTTATCTTGGATTGTTGCTATAGTTGCCTTCTATGATATGATTGACTAAAGGTGAAGGTTCCCTTGTCTATTAGAATTAAGCTAAGGATGTGACCAAAAGATGATAGAGTGTATGATGACCTAAAGTGGTACTTAGTGTGGGTGAGATTATGGGGTCTTATCCATGCATTGCACAAGCATGACTTGAGGTTACTTATGAAGTGGTTCTCTTATGTTATGAAGATTTAAGTGTGGACTATACTTATGAATATGTTGTATATCCTACGTTTATGGATTATGCCTTATGATGACTAATGCTTATATTATACCTATGTTGGAGATTATGCTTATGATTGTGTTGTTATGATCTTATGATGTTATGTTAGCTATCATATTTAGGACACTTTGTACTAACGCATACTCTTGCCTATATTCTTATCAAATGTAGGGTCCGGCGATATTGAGTTTCATCCCCGTGGCTAGGTTCCTAGTAGAGCAAGGAGATTAAGATTGGTGAGTCCTCATAGCATTCGAGGATATAGCCACCATTTCCTTTATGTCTTTCTTTTATGTTTTAGACTGTTGTATGGGCTGCGTCCCAAAGATTATCATATATTATATGGTTTGAGACAAAGTGATATAGACTTCCGCTTGTTTTTAAAAGGACTTTGATTGTATGGAAAAAGATTTAAAATTTCCGCATTATTTCTATTGCTTTATGTTATGATATGCTATGGGGCTTGTATGATATCTCTCGGGGTCTTGTACGCCTTGTTACAACTAGGGTGTACCCCTAGGTCGTGACAAACTTGGTAATCAGAGCACAAGGCTTAGAATTATTCTAGGATGTCTCAAAACCACGTCTAGTAGAGTCTTGTTCATAAGTCTGAAGCGCGCCACATTTATGAATGAGAAGCTATTAGATGATTAGGAAAGCTCACTTCTTCATTTCTCTAAGTCGTGCCATGGAGCTTAGTTCTATAAGGTCTTTCTTCTAATCCTTACTCGATGGTCTACATGATATGGCTTATACAAGGGCAAATGGTAGAAGGAATGAGGAAGATGTGGTGGATCAATTGGTTCTCCCACAAGCTCCACAAGCTCCGATTAACCATATGGATGAGAATGTTACAAATGCAGAGTTTAGATCAGAGCTCCGAATGTTGGCCCAAGCCATAATGGCACAAGTGAATAGAGAGATAGTAGCTCCAGTGAACCCAATAGTGGGTATGTCCGCTTTAAGAGTGAGGGATTTTATGAGGATGAACCCCCCGGAGTTTTATGGCTCCAATATGGAAGAGGATCCAAAGGAGTTTATAGATGAGGTATATAAAGTACTTGCTATTATGGGGGTGACATCGGTAGAGAAAGCGGAGTTACCCGCTTATCAATTTAAAGGTGTTGCTCAAGTGTGGTATGATCAATGGAAAGATGGTAGGCCGGTAGGAGCGGGTCACGTAGAGTGGGAAAAGTTTAAGTTGGCTTTTCTTGATAGGTTCTTTCCCCTAGAGTTGAGGGAGGCTAAGATGCAAGAGTTCATTAACCTTAGGCAAGGTAGCATGAGTGTTAAGGAGTATGCCTTGAAATTTACCCAATTATCCAAGTATGCTCCAACTATACTGGCAGATTCAAGGGCTAAGATGAATAAGTTCATGATGGGAGTTTCTGACTTGGTAGAAAAAGAATGTCGTACGGCAATGCTCGTTGGTGATATGGATATCTCACGTCTTATAGTTTATGCCCAACAAATTGAGCAGTCAAAACTCAAAGAACAGAAATCTAGGGAGAAAAAGAGGTCTAGAATGGATAACGATAAGTCCTTTCATGATGGGTCCGATGGACATGGTCTCTCTAGGAATCGCCAAAGGTTTTTCGGACAACATTCTTATAATTATTCAAAGTACATGGAAGATAGGGGGTCTAACCCTAAGCCACCCGAAAATTAGTAATGAGTCCCTATGGCTTACTTTTGCTAGGTGTGGAAAGAGACATGAGGGTAGATGTTTCGCCGGCAAAGAGGGTTGCTTTAGTTGTGGTGAAAGTGGTCACAAAATGAGGAATTGTCCTAAGGCAAAGGATAAAGGAAGAGAAGATGCCCCCAAGCAAAACTGGTTTTATGCACCTCAAGCCAGAGGTAAAGATGAGGGTGCTCCCGATGTGGATCCCGGTATGTTAGTACCTTCTTAATTGATGTTTGTGATTTGCTAGATTTTGATGTTATCTTTATGTGATGTTTTGGTTGCACTCCTATTATGCTTCTATGTGATCGTAGAACCTGTATAGTCAAATTGTTAGTTCCCGAATGAGCCTATCCATGAGTGGAAGGGGGGGAAATCTATGTCATAAATTTGGATTATGTCTTGTCTTGAAAATGACTTTGAGGGTTACATGTACCACCTAGTAAGGTGAGGGAGAAAAGTTCAAGTGTTGATCAACTTCAAAGGGTTAGTAATCTTTTAAGATTGATCTTAAGTATGGTCATTTTGAGTAGGGTGTTTAGATAATACCTAGATGTGTTTGGCTAGTAGACTCTACCAAGGGTAGCAGCTATGGTTTAAGATTGTTCCGGATCGTCTTGTGTGCTAGATGTAAAATTTAAGCAAGGTATTGATCCAACCTTAGTAGAATTGAAAGAGATGGTGCTTAGAAAATCCGTAGAGGCTTCCTCCCAAGGGGGAGATGGTGTGCCTTGATGGTAAGGTCATTGTGTGTTTAGGTGTTGCCATGATTTCTTTATATGTATGTTCATGAAAAAGCTTAAATCTTGAAAGAAATGACTTATGTGAATTGTTTTCCTCATGTTGTAGTGCATTGAGTAGAATTGCCTATAGACTTCAAGAGATGAGTAGATGAACATGTCTTAGCTAGGAGTTGAGAGATTCCTCCTTGAATGAATGACTTTTGAGAGTAAATTGCATATAGGCTCCATGAGTGTATGTTGAGCATGCTTTAGCTCGGAGATGGTAGTTCTTCCTTGGACATGAGTAGTTATGTGATTTCTTGCATAGTGGTTTGTTAGAGGAATTTCCTACTTCCTTATGTTGCATTGAGTATGTTTAGCTTGGAGTTGAAGTTTTCCTCCTTGGTTGTGAGCATTTAGATGAGTTGCATACATGATGGGTTGCTAGTCTAGAGTCGTGACATTAAGAAGTGCCTAGAACGTCATTCGACGATGAATGTTCCCAAGGGGAAGATATTGTAACACCCCAAAAACTAGTAGGCTAAACTAGAGCTTGATGTGAGGGTTAGAGTCGTGAATAACTCCCCGTACTTAAAATGAAGGTTTTCGGGTTAGAACATCAAGGTACAACCCCTCAAGAACCAACCAAGGGCCCTTGAGGAGGACCCTAGCAAAACTGCCCAAAACAGTGACCCACGACTGGACCCATGCCCCGTGGGTGAGGGGTCGTGGGTCAGGATCCCAAAAACATGCCCCCTGTAAACCATCCACGGTTCACCAGCACACCTCGTGGGTCCATCCAAGGCCCGTGGACGTGTTTCCGTGGGTGGTGGCCTAGAAGCAGATTTTAGAAATTAGTTAGGGGCACTTTGAGGTTTTCCGGTTTTAAGTGGGATTAAGTGGTGTCGTTTTAACCTTATTTAAACCACCTATATTAAGACTTTAGACCCCAAAATTCGTTGATCCTAGTCATAATTTTAACTCACCAAAAAGAAACCAATTCTCTAAAATATTCTCTCTCTAGAAAGTGAATTACAAGAAGAAGAAAATAAAGCTAGGTCATGCCAAGTCTCCAATTCTCCATTCTTTGTGAGGCTTTGTAAGCAAGGTATGATAGCTTATTCATCCATGGATTCTTCAATCTTTGGAGCCCCCTAGAATTTCCCAATTTGATGAAGAATTTCCCCAATTCAAGTTAGGGTTTCTTCAATGTTGTGGGTTATGTTGTGTGTTGATCCAATTGAGTGGATATTGATTGTTTATGATTGAATTAGTAGTGAATGATGTTATTATGATGAAATTACAAGTTTTCCATGTATAACCCTAGTCTAATTGATGAAATTGGAGTAATGTGGGTTTATGCCTTGAAAAGGGAAATTGAGTATTTATAGATGACCTTCTAGGGCTGATGATACATATAGTAATTGCTTGAGAATAAAATCATGTAGACATAAATTGAATTAGAATAAAGTATATATGATGGATCATGATGAGTAAATGTTGGCCTTGACCTTAAATGATGATATATGATTAGAATTGCTTAAGAATGAAGCTTGTGAATAAAATGACTTGTGACCTAGCTATGTAAGATGATTGTAAGAAGTAAATCTTTGAGAGAAAGGCTTGTAGTCATGAATGTTGACTTCTAGGGTTTTGAAAGTAAAGCTAATATGATGAATTATGTATGTTAAGTCTTTGAGACTGAAGTCTATAAGAGCATGGTAGACTAGTAGACATTATTTTTGTGGAAGGACTTTACCCAGCTAGACTACCTTATGAACATATGAATGCATGACCCAAGGGTTATCATATGAATTGAACATGGATTGAGTGTCGAGACATTCTTCCATGAATATGATAGTGAATATGAGATGGGAGCTTCACACTAGTTGAGTCCGGCTTCCAAATGGGTTCCCTCATGCTAGTTGATTCCGGGTTCCCAAAGTATGCCTCATGAGATGGAAGTCCTCATGTTAGTTGAGTCCGGGTTTCTAGTAGCAATCTCCAAGGCTTTCTCACATAGTATGATTCTAGGTTGAAAGGTTTGCTCACCAAAAATGAATCATAGTAGTATGTTAATTAAGGTAGCTTGCAGTAGTGACATAGTATCCCTTCATGAATAACTTGACTTGGTAAGACAAGACCATTTCATGGTAGCTTGAGTATAAGATATCATGGTAGCCTTGGATTGAGGAATCATACCCTTCCTAAGGTTAGCTAGAACTAGTATCATAGAATGCTTGCATGGTAGCATGACTTGGTTAGGCCAAACCATTTCATTGGTAGCTAGGATGGAGCAATAGTACCTTTCCATGAATAGCTTGGACTTGCGTGGTAGTATGCTTTCCATGGTATCTTAATCTAGCCTAACATGGTGCTATTCCTTGGTAGCTTTGAATTGATAAATAGTAATCATTCACGTGTGATGACTTGCCTTGTACTAAGAAGAGAAGTATCTTTGATGAATAGTCGCAATAAGTAAAGAGGGACTAGTCCCCAAGAAAGAAGTATGATCATGACGGCCTAAAGTTGTACTTAGTATGGGTGGGATTATGGGGTCTTATCCATGCATTGCACAAGTATGACTTAAAGCTACCTATGAAGTGTTTCTCTTTTATGTTGTATGCTTAGCTTGGATTGTTGCTATAGTTGCCTTCTATGATATGATTGACTAAAGGTGAAGGTTCCCTTGTCTATTAGAATTAAGCTAAGGATGTGATCAAAAGATGATAGAGTGTATGATGACCTAAAGTGGTACTTAGTGTGGGTGAGATTATGGAGTCTTATCCATGCATTGCACAAGTATGACTTGAGGTTACTTATGAAGTGTATTAGTAGATAAAAAATAATATATTTCCTTAATTGATGCAATTAGTTTTTAATTTACCTCTCACCTTCTTCCTCACCCCCTCCCCCCCGTTCTCCTCAATTGTATAATTTCTTGCAAATCTACATTTCACCCATCCATCAATCCAAATCAATTTTTTCGCCTCAATCATAACGATATGTAGATCTATTTCAAGGGTTCATCCTCTTGCAATTTATCATTTAATTAGTCTTGTAATTCAGGTAAGTTGTTCTCCTTTTTTTTTAATTTGAGTTTGGCTGCATTCATATTGTGGGATTTATTATTACTGATGATTTTCCACAATAATTTTATTTTAATTTAGATACAAAATATTTTTTAATTTTTAATTTTTTAATGTAGAAGTTTTATGAACTTTCATTTGATGAACTATTTTTGGTCGAATTCTCCTGTTGATATTGTTTAAGTCATTTAATAAGTATCTATCAAATTAGTTATATCAGATTTGAAACAAGTTTGATGGACTATATGAAGTCTCCATATATGTTTGTTCAACTTGTATACTTGATTTCAAGTATAATAACTTGCATACCCTTTCTTCTTCAAAATCATATCTATAAAGTTTAGATTTTTTCTAAATCTAACACAGAATAAGGAACTTGTTTTTTCACTTGCCCATCTTTTATATGTTTTAAAAATTAATGAAGTAAGTTCTTGTGATAGTGTGACTTTTTCAATAAAATATGATAAACCTATTCCATACAGTGTTAATGTCAATTCTGTTAAGCTACTTCTATCTACTTTTGATTATCACATAAGATTTTTCAAAAATTAATCTTAACTTATTGCAAAGGAAATGTATATCCATTAAAAAGATTCATTATTTTGAAGAATTAGAGTGACTTTAAATATTTATTATTTTCTTATAAGTAGAATTTTGGGTATGTTTTTCTTATTTGTTTTAATGATTAATGTTTTTCAAAATATCAAGATATTTGTGACTTCAGTCTTATGTGAAGGATGAAAATCTCTGTTTCGCAGCTAAAATGAATTTTTTTTCTTAAGTACATATCATAATTTATGAGCTCCAAAGGGGGGTACAATTGTGTGTTTAAAGTAGGGGTTGTGGTTTTTCAGTGTAGTACAATATACTAATCAGTATTAGCCTCTTTATGATTATCTATGTCTAGATGAAATTGATACTCAAAATATTATTTTCTAGTTTATAAACTATGGCTCTTGCAACTTTCAGTCATATGTTTGAACTTCATAATTTGTGTCTTTTAAGAAATTACATTAGACTTTATTGTGTGTTTTCTACACATCTCCTATGAAATGAGAACATCTTTTATAGAGTTGGATGACTTTTATTTAAAGTTATATTCCATATTCTTACTGAAAGTATGTGATTGTATGTCCTCTTATTGGTTTTGCAACTTTATTTTTTAGGTATTTTCTTCAAGTGTATAGGAAGAAAGAGGAAAGAATCACTGATAATCACTTTAAAAGTATTTTTCATTATATTGATGTATTGCATGTAAATTACATATTTACCTAATTGAGATATATATATATTGATGTCATAGTATGTTGTTTTAGGACCATGGAGCACATGAAAGTTATATCTTATATTCTTCTTGTAATTTTTCACTATAAATTAATAGATTTCATGTAAACTATATTGATGAGTTGGTAGTAAACTGACTCATTGGACTCAAATTCTTGAATTATTGCCATGTTTTAATGCTTATTGAAGGAGTTTTAGGCCCCTATTTCTCTTGTACGCAGGCATTCCTTTGAAAAGTATGTTTGATGAATTTGAAGACAAAAAGCATCGAAGCACACCGATATGGAACGGATGTCCCGCATAAGCTAACATGCGTCTCACCGACTAAACGCCAGTTGGAATGGTGCTTTGTTGTCTTAGTAGCAGCGTGAAGATGGTGTGGTTTAATGACCGATCGGTGTTCATCAATCCCAGCACAGAAGCTCGTTACGAAAAACTGAAGGTTTATGCATATGAGGAGGCGATTGGTGCTCCGCTTTCTATAATCGGTGTCTCGCCGATCCAACACAAGTTTGAAGGACGAAAGTTGAAGTACAAAAATGTATTTTTTGAAAAAGAATGTTTTCTTTCTGAATGTTGCAAGGATATAATAGGGATTTGTGCAATAGTTAACCTTTATCTTATACCCAATTAGGGCAACAGACTTAGGATATGACAAAACAGAAAAATAGTATGCAAGGTAGAGAATAGAGAAAAGTAAAAATTTCTTAGCTTTTAGAGAAAGAAAACTCATATTTGGGTAAATCCAAGTTTTGAATTCAAGTTTCGCCTATTAATTTAGCTTGAAATGGAGCTTTCCTTTATGGGTATTGTCTCTATTTCATCTTTTATGAGTAGCTAGACCCTTATCTAGGGGTATCTTTTGTATATGATGGTGTAAAACATGAACGTGTATTTATTAATCAGATTTAATATTGATTGTATTATATCGATCTGTTATTGTCTTGAACTTTTAATCTAAAATCAGTGGTTGCGAACATTGATTGTGTTCTCTAAAAGCATCTTGACTTGGGAAAGCTTAATGGAGTCGGGTAAGACTCAATAGTGAGGACTTAATGAAATTTATTCTATGGGTTTGAGCCAGGGATGGGATAATTCGAGTAGTTTCACATTTAAGGGTATTGAGCTAGGAATAGTCTATCTACTCAAGGTTTGTCTTTTGTTTTATTGGAAAGGTTCCTGAAGTTCGAAAGAATCCAAGGGATATACGCTTGATAGTTCGGGAGAATATTGAGTGTAGATTAGACCAAATGTTATCCATGTATCTATCGATGTTGTTCGGTAAATTTTTACCTATTCAAGTTGAAACCCCTATCGCTATGCATACACCCTTAGTCTTTTCCAACTTGTTAAGTTTCACTTTCACATGGACTAAAATAATCATCAAGAGGATAATATTGTCAGAATATTGTACTAATTGAACAAACCACAACCCCTACACCGCACACACAACTATACCTCTACCCACTTTTGGATCTTATAAATTATAATATATACTTAAGAAAAGATTTCATTTGAGTTGCAAAAAAATAACTTTCATCCTACACGTAAGACAAAAGTCACAAATATCTTGAAACTCTGAAAATAATATTAATCATAAAATTGAAAAGAAAAAATACACCCAAAATTCTACTTTTAAAAAATAAACTTTCGTGAAAGTCACTCTAAATCTTCAAAAAAAATGAATCTTTGAATAGAAATAGACTTTCTTTGCAATAGGGTAAGATTCATTTTTGAAGAATCTTATGTGATAATCAAGAGTCGATAGATGTAGAATAAACCAAGTCACATTAATACTATCTACATAAGTCACACTATCACACGAACGTACTTCAATAGTCACACTATCACAAGAACTTACTTCGTTAATTCTCAAAACCTATAAAAGACATGCGAGATAAAAATCAAGTACCCTATTATGTCAAAACTTTATAAATATTATTTTCAAAGAAGAAATGGTATGCAAGTTATTTTATGCTTAAAATCGAGTATACAAGTTGAACAAACATATATGGAGTCCTCATATAGTCCATATATCATACTAATTTCAAATTCAAATATAGCTAATTTGACTGACAATTATTAACGACTTAAACAACATGAACCGGAGAATTCAACCAATAAACTCATCAAATGAAAATTCATGAAACTTCTACATAAAAAATCAAAAATGAAACAACAAATATGTATGATTGGTATGAACTGCCTAAACAAGAATACTTGAATAGCAGACAACCAGTTCAGATATTCATGACCACAAAATCTTAATTAAAATAAAAATTAATGTAGAACATCATCAACAATAACAAAACCCACAACATAAATTCAGTTAAACTCGTTTTTTTTTTTAAAAAAATGAACAACTTACCAGAATGAAAAGACTAATCAAATGTCAAATCGCGAAAGGATCAACTCCTGGAGTAGATCTGTATATCGTTGTAATTGAGGAGAAAATATTTATTTGGGTGGATAGGTTGGTGGAAGGTAGATTTGCTAAAAAATTATACAACTGAGGGGGAGGGGGAAGAGGGGACGGGGAAGGGGCGAGATAACTTAAAAATTAATATAAAAGAGGGACGGGAAATTGTATCAATCGACGCAATAAATATTCTTTTATTTGATAATCCATTGTTATTGAGATGATAAATAAATTTACAAACTAATATGAGGATATAATTAAGTACCTTTCACTAGAGAATAGAAGAGTGAAACCTTTAAACGACACTTAGATTACCAAAATCCAAGCCTTTTGCATTCCTCGTGGTATTAGGTACCTCGACCTAAAGGTTTCACTCTTATGTCCTTTAGTGAAAGATACTTAATCATATCATTATCCTAGTTTGTAAATTTATCTATCAGCTCAATTGAAATTGGTTAGCATATAAAAAATAATCTATTGCCTCAATTGTATTGATTCATGCAATAATTTCTCGTTCCTAAGTTTAATCGGTGTTTAAATTACCTCGACCCTTCTCCCTTCCCCTCCCCCACCCCTCCTCAATTGTATCATTTCTTGCAAATCTACCTTCCACCCATCTATCAATCAAAATCAATCTTTGCTCCTCAATCATAACGATATGTAGATTTACTTCGGGAGTTGATCCTCTTGCAATTCATCATTTTATTAGTCTTATTATTCAGGTAAGTTGTTCTCTTTTTTTTCAATTTGAATTTGACTGCATTCACATCATGGGATTTATTATTATTGATGATTTTCTACATTAATTTTATTTTAATTAAGATACAAATTATTTTTTATTTTTTATTTTCTTATGTAGAAGTTTTACGAACTTCCATTTGATAAACTTTGTTTGGTTGAAATCTCTTGTTGATATTGTTTAATCTATTTAATAAGTATCTATCAAATTAGTCATATCTGAATTTGAAACTACTTTGATGGACTATATGAAGATTCCATATATGTTTATTCAACTTGTATACGTGATTTTATAAGTATAAAATAACTTGCATATCCTTACTTTTTCAAAAATAATCTTTATAAAGTTTAGAATTTTTCTATATATAACACGGAATAAGGAACTTATTTTTTCACTCGCCTGTATTTTATATGTTTTAAAAATTAATGAAGTTCTTGTGATAGTGTGAATTTTGTCAATAAAGTATAATAAACCTATTGCATATAGTGTTAATCTTACTTCTGTTATGCTACCTCTATCTACTCTTGATTATCAGATAAGATTTTTCACTAATGAATCTTACTTATTGAAAAGGAAATGCATATCCATAAAAAATATTAATTCTTTTGAAAATTTAGGGTGGCTTTCAATATTTCTTCTTTTTTTATAAGTAGAATTTTGGGTATGTGTTTGCTCTTTAATTTAATGATTAGTGTTTTTAAGAATTTCAACATATTTGTGACTTCAGTCTTATGTGAAGGATGAAAATCACTATTTCACAGCTCAAATGAATATATTTCTTTAATACATATCATAAATTATGAGAATGAATTGAATTGGGTGATTTGGGGGTTTAAAATCATTATATAGGGCCTAGGGTAGAGGGTAAAATGAAATAGTATTGAGTTAAAATAATTAGGAAAAGACTGAAATGACCCTGACTTAAAACATCTGAAATGCTTCTCTAGAAGGGCTTCACAGGTCGTCTAGAGAACCACGACCCGTCTAGCAGGCCGTGAAGTTGCTCTACCCTATAGGGATTTACTATTTCGGGCCTAACCTTTTACTACGAGCTTGAAATTAGGCAAACTCGCTGGAGTTGGTCAGAGGACTCAGAGATTTTTAATTTGATAGGTCATGAGACACCTAATTCATTTCGAGCTGAAAGATATGATCGTTTGAAGTTGACCCTAAACTCTAAGTCTGACAAGTCTCCTTCACGGAACGTTTAGATGTCCGTGTTCCTTTACAATGACCTTGGATAACACCCTACCAACTATGTGACTTGTACGACCCATTTGAAGGGCCGTCTAGGGCACCGTCAAGGTGACACCCCGCCTGAGCCAGTTTCTAGAATCGTTCACGACCCCCTTAAAGGACCTTGGTCCCCTACACAGCCCGTCTAGGGCTCCATGGAGGGTTCCATGCTCCACTTTTGGGTTGTCGACTAGCCCGCTTAACCCTTTTCTAGCTTTTCTCTAATCCAAGGTGTTACAATATTTCCCCCTTGGTAACATTCATCCTCGAATGAGTTTCAAAACGTCAAAAGAGGGTAGGAACTAGACCTAGCATCCCGAAATGAATGCAATCACATAAATACACATATCCATGGAGGAAACTTCAACTCCAAGCTAAATCATGTTCATAACATCATTTCAAAAGGTCTACATGCAACTTATACTAAAATTCACATAAATATGAAGAAATGAGGAATCATGGGAATGTCTAAGACACATGACACCAAAAGAGTAAACCATGAGGAACTGGATACCTCAAGAAAGAGTAGGGGCAGAGGGAAAGAGATGAGGATAACGGGATATCATATCGGCCTCGGCCTCCCAAGTAGCACCCTTAACTAACTGATTCATCCAAAGAACCTCTACCGAAGCAATTTCTTTATTTCTCAACTTTCGAACTTGCCGGTCCAAGATCTCAACCGGAAGTTCTTCATAAGAAAGACTATCCTTTATGCCAAGACTCTTCAATGGTACTATAGATGTTGGATCACCAACACATTTCTTCAACAAGGAGACATGGAAAATAGGATGCACCGATGCCAAGTCATTAGGCAATTCAAGTTCATAAGCAACTTTACCAATACGCCTCAAAATCTGATATGAGCCCACATAACGAGGACTAAGCTTCCCTTTCCTCCCAAATCTCATTACACCCTTCATGGGTAAAATTTTCAAGTAGACCCAATCATTCACATCGAATTCAAGATATCTTCTTCTAACATCGGCATATGACTTTTGTCGACTTTGAGTCGTTTTCAACCCCTTTCTAATAAATCGAACTTTCTCATAGCCTCATGTACCAACTCAGGACCTATCAAAGCAACTTCACCAACTTCAAACCAATCTATAGGATATCTACACCTCATACCATATAGAGCCTCAAATAGAGCCATACCAATACTTGAGTGATAGCTATTATTATATGCAAATTCAATCAAAGGCAAGTGTTCATCCCAATTACCCTTGAAGTCAATTACACAAGCCCTCAACATATCTTCCAAATTTTGGATAGTACGCTCTGCTTGACTATCGGTTTGTGGATGAAAGGCCGTACTAAGCTTAACACGAGTACCAAGACCCTTTTGAAAAGATTTCCAAAACTGAGAAGTGAATTGGGTACCACGATCGGAGATACTGGACAAGGTTACTCCATGCAACCTAACCATTTCCCTCAAGTAAAACTTAGCATAGTACTCCGCCGAATAAGAAACCTTGACGGGGATGAAATGAGCCAATTTCATCATACGATTTACTATAACCAAAATTGAGTCATGTTGTCGCTGGGTGAGGGGTAAACAACCAAGGAAGTCCATATTCAACTCTTCCCACTTCCAAGTAGGTATACCAATATCTTGGGACAAACCTCCCGATTTCTGATGGTCAACTTTTACTTGTTGACAATGAGGACACTTGGCCATAAATTCCACAATATCCTTCTTCATCCTATTCCACCAATAGACCTCCCCGCAATTCATGGTACATCTTGGTGGCTCCTGGGTGAATGGAATATCAAGAACTATGGGCTTCTGATAAGATCTGCTCTCTTAAGTCATTGATATACCCTGAGTTTACGGTATTTTTGATGCATTTCACTTAATGTTTGTTTGTGTCTTGCGCTAGTTTGTTATTAGAAATAATATTTTGTGTGTAATTCTTGCAGGAAATAGGCTTGGATGCGATTGATGAAGATGCGAGATGAAAAGTGCAGAAGTGGCCACCGACAAAGCCAACCACGGACCGTAGGTCCAGTGACGGGCCGTGGATGGGGAGTCGTAGGTCTTGGTCTTGAAATTGAGTTTCATTAATCAAACCACAGACTGACAGGATGGATCGTAGTCCAATCCATGGACCGTAGGTGGGCAAGCGTAGGTGGAAGATCATGGAAGTCTGACTAAGTGTGGAACCATGAAGCAGACGACAAACCGTAGGTCGACCCATGGGCCGTCCTGCACATCCATCGATGGAGATTAGAGATTTAAAAGTTCCAATACCTGATTATTTTCCAAGTGTAGAACCACGGAAGGGGACCTGCAGATCGTAAGTCGACCCACGGTCCATAGGTCGAGGCGTCGATCGAAACCGCGTCTAAGCAGTTTATTTCCTTATTTTGTTTCCTGTTTAAGTTAGGATTTGTTTTCTATAAATGGGAGTTGTAATCCTCGTATTTGGGGGTTAGACATTATTGTATACTTCTAGTTTTTGTTCTTTGGGAATCAATTTAAAAACTCTTAGCAATTAAATTTTCGGATTTCATTGTATACAATTTTCACTTTGAAATTCAATTCAAGATTTCGGGTTTCATCCATTCTAATTGTAAGTTCATGAATTCTTTCAACTTAATTATGAATTGTGAACTCTCAAGCATGAGTAGCTAAATCCACAACTAGGGTTGTGGGAACCATGAGCAATTAACAAAGTATGAATAATAATTAAGTAATTCTTGAATAGTGGTTATGCATGTATTGTTAAACCTTTAATTTAGAAGTCTTTATAATAGGTGCACACGTTAGAACTTGCCTCGATTCTACTTGCCGGACCAATGAGGTAGTGAATGAGAAAAGCATTAAACAATAAAGATTTAGTGGATGCTATCTAATAGTTTAATGTAAATTGGAGTGAGGGTGAAAACTAAACTACATTGATATGACGACTAATCTGGGGTAAAGGTAAGGGTTAGTAAAGCATACACCCGTAGACGGACCAAGTTGCGTGGTGAAATTTCCTACTTGGAGGACCAATCACTTAGGGATACCTAACTTACCAACTTTGCATGTTAAACACTTGGAAAGGATTACTATTATTAGGATTACTATGTTAAGAGCTTGTGGGGAACACATATACCCTAGTTTCTTTCTCATATTGATAAAACAAAGTTTGAATCTTATTTGCTTGTTACTTAATCAACAATCTGTTAATGTAGTTATAAAATCCCCACTGTTTACTTTCCTTGGAAATAATTTGACTAAACGGATATAATTGTGAGTTAAGTTTAAGTCTAGACCATATTTCTCATGGGATCGACCCCAACCTACAAGTTGGATTCTTTACTTGATAACGATCGCTTATATTTCTTTAGGGAAGTGTAATTTGAGCGTATCAAATTTTGGCACCGCTGCCGGGGAATAAGGCTTTTAGATTAAACTAACTCTAATGTTGAACTTTAGTCAAGTATTTCCTGATTTTACGTTTTCTTTTGTTTTTATTTTCGACAGGTTTCTACTCTAGTGTATGCCAAGTACACAGAGTCGAGGTGAACCCTTGACCCCCTACGATCCTGAATTGAGTAAGACTTTGAGAAGAACGAATAATCAAGGGGTTCACAACAATCCAATCGGAGAGGGTCAAGGAGATGTAGTTGATGTGCCCGCTCAGATTCAAGGTGATCTTATAAACAGAAATGCGGAAAGGGTGCAGAATCCGCCAACACCGAGGTTTCGCGATCACTACAGGGCTGACTATGATACGGTTGGATCATATGGGCCTATTGTTCTACCTTCACTACCTCCGGGACATACATTTGTGGTCAGCAGTAGTCTGATATAGATGCTTACAGCAAGAGGGTTGTTTGTTGGGTTGGCTTCGAAAGATCCATACGCTCACATGGCCAAATTGTCCAGTGTTTGCAAGAGTTGTGTAGGACGACCGGAGTTGGATATGGATGTCATAGGTCTGAGAGTGTTTCCATTGTCGTTGACCGGTGATGCTGCTGTGTGGTTTTCGAGGTTACCATACAATTCTATATATACATGGGACCAACTGTATACGGTATTCACAGCAAGATACTTTCCACTGTCCAAGAAGTTAAATCATAAAGATAAACTGAACAACTTCACGGCATTACCAGGTGAGTCAATAAGCAGTTCTTGGGATAGTTTCACTGGGTTCATTAGAAGGGTTCCGAATCACCGCATAGATGATAATTCTTTGAAGGAGTATTTCTATAGAGGCCATGATGACAATGGAAGAGCTGTATTAGATACAATTGCTGGAGGATCATATTGTGAATGCACTTTTGAGGAGATCACCAAAAAACTTAAGAGGATTTCCCAAAACAACAAAGCCTGGAGCACTAGAAAAGCAAATATTGGTAGAAGCATGTTTGCTGTCCAAACTACGCCCAACCAAGCTAATGATGACATTCGGGAAGAGATGGCTCAGATGAGGACATAATTGGGTTTGGTACTAAAACATATGAGTGGTAGTGCGGAAAAAGTGAATGCTATGAATTATCTGACTCGATCTCCACCACCGCCAGTTGAAGAGTGTTACTATGAGGAGGATGCAAATTTGGTGAATGATCAGAAGGGGGGTTTCCGAACCAATGCCCAAGGTTCCAACACAGATAATTGGCACCAAGGTCAAGGAAACAAAGGTCGGAACTATTGAAGCTCCAACCGTGAGGGTAACTACAACCGTGAGGGTAACTACAATCGTGAGGGTAACTATGTCCGGGATGGGAACTACAATCGTGACAACAATTACAACCGAAATAATTATGGCAACAAGAATGATAAGGTTAGACCCTGTGTTCCTCCTAGTAATAGAGAGGGTGGTAATAGTATGTCACGCATTGAGGATATGATGTAAAAGATGATGAAGAGGTTTGATGCAACTAATGAAAATGTGAAAGAGATGCCGAATGACTTATCTGGAATCGGTCAAAAAGTTAATGCCCATGCAGTGTCAATCAAACAACTTAAGCAACAGTTTAGTCAGTTGTCCACCACTACGAACCCACGTCAGCCTGGCACACTTCCTAGCAACACCATCCAGAATCCGAAAAATGATGGGCATTGTATGGTAGTCACTACTCGCGGAGGAAAATAGACCATTGACCCCCCATGTTGTCTGAGATTGAAAAAGTGATAGAGAAGGATATGGATGAGATTGAGGTTACTGAAACTCCAAAAGATGATACTCATAAGGAAGCCGAGGTGACCCAAAAAGTTGTTCCCATGCCTAGACCTCTATTTCCATTTCTGCAGAGATTGGTGAAAAAGACTAAAGAAGGAAAATACCGCAGGTTCATAGCTATGTTGAAGCAACTGTCCATAAATGTCCCGTTGATAGAAGCTTTGGAACACATGCCTGGGTATGCTAAATTCATGAAGGACTTTGTGACCAAAAAGAGGGCTGTTAGTTTTGAGAATGATTAGAGGTTGCAGCATTGCAGTGCCATTGCTACTAGGTCACTTGTGCAAAAGAAGGAGGATCCTGGAGCTTTTACTATTCCTTGTACCATTAGGATGTTACACTTTGCGAAAGCTTTGTGTGACTTAGGTACCAGCATTAATTTGATGCCATTGTCCATCTACAAGGAGTTGGATATAGGGGCTCCGAAACCGACTGTGATGCATCAACTCATGGCCGATAGAACTGTGAAGAAGCCCATTGGTGTTCTCCAATATGTCCTTGTGAAAGTGGAGTTGTTCATTTTTCTGGAGGATTTTGTGATACTTGATTGTGAGGTTGATTTTGAGGTTCCCATCATCTTAGGGAGACCATTCCTTACTACTGGGCGTGCCTTAGTCGATATGGAGACGGGGAAGATGAAGTTCCGACTGAATAATGAGGAGGTAACTTTTAATATATGTAGGTCTATGAAACAGGAAAGTGATCTTAAGTCGGTATTGGTGGTGAATCATATTATGGAGCGAGGTTATGAAGTGTCTATTGAAGAGAGGTTGGGTGTTGATGCACTGACAGCGGTAATGATGAATTTGATGATGATGGTATTGAAGACTATGATGAATTAGTTGCCGCACTTGATAGGTTTGAATTTCGTTCTAAATCAAAAAGATTGGAGTTAGATATGAAGAATTGTGAATCCCCACCTGCAAAACCGTCTGTGGAAGAGCCTCCAAAACTGGAGCTTAAGGCTCTACCATCACACTTGAGGTATGTATTCTTGAGGAAAGATAGCACTTTACCGGTAATCATTGCTGCTGATTTGAGCGAGGATCAAGTTGAGGCTTTGGTTTTGATTTTGAATAGGTTCAAGAGGGCTATTGGATGGACTATTGCAGACATTATTGGTATTCCACCAGGAATTTTTCTCACAAAATCAAACTCATGCCAGACAGTAAGCCAAGTATTGAGCACCAAAGGAGAATGAATCCCCCGATGCAAGAGGTTGTGAAAAAGGAGAGCATTAAGTGGTTGGATGCTGGAGTCATATATCCCATTGGTGATAGTAGTTAGGTTTGTCTTGTTCAGTGTGTTCCCAAGAAACAATGAATCACCGTGGTTCCAAATGGTAAAAATGATCTTGTTCCAATGAGGCCGGTGACTGGTTGGAGAGTGTGCATGGACTACATCAAGTTAAATGCATGGACTGAGAAGGACCATTTCCCTATGTCGTTCATGGATCATATATTGGATCGTCTCGCTGGTAAGGGTTGGTATTGTTTTCTTGATGGGTATTCGGGGTACACTCAAATCTCCATAGCTCTGTAATACCAAGAGAAAACCACCTTCACTTGTCCTTATGGGACTTTTCCCTTCAAAAGGATTCCATTCGGGTTGTGTAATGCTCCAGCGACCTTTTAGCATTGTATGATGTAAATATTTTCAGATATGGTGGAGGACACTATTGAGGTAATTATGGATGATTTCTCTGTGGTAGGTGACTCATTTGATGGTTGTTTGATGCATCTGGCCGAGGTACTAAAATGATGTGAAGAGTGAAATCTTATGCTCAATTGGGAAAAGTTCGGCTTCATGTTGATAGAGGGTATAGTTCTGGGTCATCAGATTTCACAGAAAGGTTTTGAGCTTGATAGAGCCAAAGTTGAAATAATAGAAAAGGTTTCACCACCCATCTCTGTCAAAGGTGTTCAGAGTTTTCTTGGGCATGCAGGTTTCTACCGGAGGTTCATAAAAGATTTCTCGAAAATTGCACACCTATTGTGCAAACTACTCAAAAAGGAGTGTAAATTTGATTTTGATGATTCTTGTCTGAGAGCATTTGGAGAGTTGAAAGCCAAGTTAACTTCCGTACTTATCATTATTTCACCGGATTGGGGACAACCGTTTGAAATTTTGTGTGATGCGAGTGGGGTGGCGCTTGGGGTAGTATTAGGACAGAGGCAAGAGAAGATTTTTCAACCAATTTACTATACCAGCAAATCTCTGAATGTGGCTCAAAAGAACTATACTGTGACTGAACAGGAACTCCTTGCTGTGGTTTTTTCATTCAAGAAATTTAGGTCCTACTTGTTTTGTTCTAAGGTCATAGTGCATACTGACCATTCTGCATTGAGGTATCTGATGGCTAAAAAGGATGCAACACCAAGGTTGATTAGATGGGGTGCTTTTGTTGCAAGTGTTCGAGTTTGAGGTAAAGGATAGAAAGTGGACAGAAAATCAGGTTGCTGATCATTTGTCCAGATTAAAGGAGGAAGCTATGATCAAGTTTGAGGATGGAGTTGAGATTAATGATGCGTTCCTTAATGAACAAGTATTGGTTGTTTCTTATGATCTTGTCCCTTTGTTCGCAGATTTTGCTAATTACTTGGCAAGTGATTTGGTTCCTTCGGATTTGTCATTCCACCAAAGAAAAAAAATTCATGTCTGATGTGAAGAAATTATTTTGGGATGAGCCTTACTTGTTTCGTATTTGTGCTGATGGGATTATTCGTCGTTGTGTGCCTGAGGTAGAGATGATGAGTATACTCGAGGCATGTCATTCATCGCTTGTTGGTGGGCATCATAGTGGTATTCGGACTGCTCATAAAATCATGCAGTGTGGGTATTACTGGCCTACCATCCACCAAGATGCTCATAATTTCGCCAAGTCTTGTGATTGTTGCCAACGAGAAGGAGGAATTTCAAAGAAGCAAGAGCTACCTATGAACCTGATATTGGTGTTTGAGTTGTTCGATGTCTGGGGTCTTGACTTCATGGGTCCGTTTGTGAGTTCGCATGGGATGAAGTATATTCTTGTTGCGGTTGACTATGTATCAAAATGGGTGGAGGCAATTGCGCTTTCAAGCAATGAGGGAAAGAGTGTCACCGCATTCCTGGAAAAGAGTATCCTCTCCAGATTTGGTACACCTAGGGCAATTATCAGCGATGGAGGTTCTCACTTTTGTAACAAGTTGTTCAAGGCGTTGCTAGAGAAATATGGGGTTCGTCATAATGTAGCCACTCCTTATCATCTGCAGTCTAGTGGGAAAGTTGAGGTGTCAAATAGAGAGATAAAGTAAATCCTTGCAAAGACTGTGAACGCCAATAAAACTAATTGGTCAAGAAGGCTTGATGATGCTCTATGGGCCTATCGCACCGCATTCAAGGCTCTTATAGGTATGTCCCCCTACCAACTTGTGTATGGGAAGTCATGCTATTAGCCGGTAGGGCTAGAGCATAAGGCAATGTTGGTGCTAAAGAAGTTGAATTTGGATTGGGGCACCGCATCGAGTCAAAGACTGAATGACACGAATGAGCTTGATGAGTTTCGCCTAAAAGCATATGAAAGTTCAGCCTTGAACAAGGAGAAGATGAAGAAGTACCACGATCAGAAGATTGAAAAGCGTGAATTTGTTGCCGGTGATGTGGTGCTCTTATTCAACTCAAGGTTGCGCTTGTTTCCTGGAAAGCTCAAGTCCAAGTGGACCGGGCCATTCAGGGTAACTCAAGTATTTCCACATGGAGAAGTTGAGCTTGAGAAGAAGGAAGGGACGACGTTCAAGGTGAACTGACAGAGGATAAAAGTTTACTTGGGGAAATCTGAGAGTGTACAAGAAGTGATAGAGGCTTATTATCTTGATGAAGTCTGAATAATCAAGGTGTCTGCGTCGTGCCGCGACGTTAAATCAAGCGCTACTTGGGAGGCAACCCAAGATGTATAATCTAGCCAACTATAGGAGTTTCTTTGCGATATAGGAGTTTTCTTCTTTATTTTTTATTTTGTAGCTCATTAGATAGGTGTTTGTTTTTCTGTTTAGTGTTGGCTACATATAGAATAGGGTCCATGTCTTAAAAAGTGTCCAGAAAATGAAAAAAGAAAGTCTTAATGGTTGCTACGTGTGCAGGGACGAAAAGGCAATATCTGTAGAAAAAAGGTTGTGCAGTGGTCTACGGGCCTCATCGACGGTCTGTTGGTCAATCCACGGACCGTGGATGGCGTCATTAGATCCCAGGTAAGTTTTCTGTTTGTTCTAAGTGTCAGAGTAAACTACGGAACCCATCGACGGACCGTCGACCGTCGATGGGGTCTCGTGGGTCCAAGTTAGGGTTTCTGCCTGACCCGACCCAAACCCCAAATAAATATAACCCTTCGTTTCAAATTCATTTCCCACTTCCATTTTCTCCCCCCAACCATTTTAAACCTTCCATTTACCCATATTCATCCATAAATAAACCCGCAATCACTCCCTAACTGATTCAATTCAGTTTCTAATCCCATATCTTCCATTTTCTCTTTCAAATCACCACCATTTTCTCTCCAAAAAGCTTTCAAGGTCCGGATTTGGTGTCTACGTTGTTCTAGGAGATTTTGCACTCGATCACACACTCACCATCGTTGATTACTTGTAAGGTAAAATGATTTCTCCCAAACTTTTAATAATTCATTGTTTTAATTGAAGTCACAACGATGGACTTGACCTTGGGTTGTTAAATTACTTGTTAAAATGTTCAGTTTTAGTTTAGAAACACCCTTGGAATGAAGGTACGTGAGTGTATAATTAATCTAAATCGAATAAATAAGTTCATAGGTCTAATTGGAAGTTTTGACTTAGGGTTGTCCAATGGTTATGTGTTGAATATGGAAAAATTGCATGATCACAACCCTACGGATGATGAACTACCATATATTATGTTGAAATGCATGATTAGACTCAGTTTGATTGAGTAATTGTTGAAATTTTGGGTTGAATAAAGAGTTGAAGTGTTATACCTGGCACAGAACTGATATACTAATTGGACCCACGGACCGTAGGTCGGGGTCCGTGGATCAGTAGAAAACACAAATTTAGTTAACTCAAGAACCACGGTGTGGACTAGGGTCTATCGTTCCATCGATGGAACATTCTGCACATCCGTGGTTCCAACTTCAGCAACCAAAAAATGGGAACTCTGTCCTACGGAGGGGACCAACGGCCCGTTGTTCCATCGACGGACCGTAGGTACCCACCGTGGGTCACAAGTTCAGCTACAGCCTGAAATTTTTTTGAGTTTTTGTCTGGGTCTGTATCTTGTTCTAAAATTATTCTATGAGTCTTATTGCCTTTTTTTGGTACTAACTAAGCTTCCACAGGTACCATGGCTCCTAAACAAGCACCGGTGTACGCCAAGAAGGGAAAATCAAAGTTTGTCGCCCCGTCCCGACATCTGCTAGATGAGGCCAGCGACGACGAGTATATCCCACCTAACACCAGGGTCTCCCCCACTTCCCCCCGCACTACTAGGCGAGCAAAATAGGTTATCTCTATGAGTGACGAGGTTGAGGTCACTACCCCCAGTCTGAGGAGGGGGCCACACATTCATGAGAGTCGCAGTCCGGCTCTAGTTCTAGCAGCAGTCCCGCTTCTTCATCTGATGCCGATAGCTCAGGAGACATCTCGGTACCTCCCAGAGTTGAGCCTGCCCCTAATGCTGTTGAGCCGAACACATGGCGTTTCATGGGCCAGTACGAGCTATATGAGAACGACACCATGATCAATGAACACCGGAAGATGGCCAGGACCATTTCTGAGGAGCGTAGGGTTCTTACAGGCAGCCTCCACACCGTGCCCGTTATTGAGAAGCTATTCCGGAGGCATAAATTTTAGTGGATGGCACGGGGCCCAGGGAATTACAGTGAGGAGATGACTCGGGAGTTTTATGCTTCCTATGCCGCCACGATCCGCAATGCCATATCAAAGAGGGCTAAGCCACTGGCCCAGCCTCCACTTCAATCCACACTGGTGTGGAATTTCCCGGTCGACATCTTAGAAGCCACCATTCACCATTTTATTTACGGCCCAGCCCACACTCTACCGATTAATACAACAGAGTATGACTACAGGATGGGGATCGTACAGAGTGGGGCATTTCAGAGGGATGCCGATCAGAGGGAGACACTTCTGAATTGGATTGCCCGACACATAGCTGATGAGGGCGAGGGCACTGAATGGGTGCGGAACATGACATTGCCTATCAGAAAGGCAACTCTGAGCTTCGCAGCGAAGTTCTTCTGGCTTGTGGTTCGTACTAGGTTGTCCCCTACTCAGGCGGACAATGTTGTTACTTGGGACCGGGCTTTGATGATAGCAGCTATTATGGCGGGTTTGGAGCTTGATTTCTCCCGCATACTGATCACATAGATCAATGAGATGGCCTTCAAGACCACCACCACTCTGCCATTCCCGTGTCGAATATTCCGTCTCTACAGGGAGACTTCAGTGCCTATTTGGCATTGTGACAGGTTGCTCGAGGTGACCAAGACGATGGACATCGGCCTCATTCGAGATGATGCCAATCTTACCGCACCATGGAGGGAGCAACAGGTTGACGTACCGCCCTTGGGTGCTGATGTGGAGGAGATCCAGGCTGATGACACTACTATTACAGCCCCTACTGCAAATGCCCAGGCTCCACCCACTACGGCCACTAGTCAGGCTCCGAGCTCATCCCGAGCCACTCCCTCTTCAGGGTCCATTGTCGTTCTTATGGCTAGAGTCCAGAAGTTGGAGACATAGATGGCTACCTTGCTGCAGCATATGAGGCCATCGATGCAGCGTTTTGTTGAGGAGTCTGAGGCTAGGATGGAGCAGATGATGGATCAGAAGATTCAGGTCGTTCATAAGCTCCTGGATGCATTCGAGTTGCAGGTTTTAGAGAGGTATGCCCCTGCTATTGATCTCATCACCTTGCAGACGGAGTTGGCTAGCCTTAGTGCCGATGTTGATACCCTCTTGTCCCCTACTGATACTGTGTCAGAGTGTGCCCCTGCGGTTGAGGAGGACGAGTTGGTGATGACTGCCCTTTTTGGTGATACTAGGCCATCACCTGATCCTTCCCGTGCTGCTGGGAAGCGCCACCACTCCGACCACATTTCCAATGCTGATGAGGCTTGTAGATTGAAGAAGAAGGAGCGCCAACAATTTGAGGTAGCCCAGTGGGAGTCTATTAATGATGAGGAGAGGAGGCAGCAGCAGGCCCACGAGATAAATGTTGGCCCTTCTGGTTCGAGGAGCACTACTGATGATGTTCCCATTGTTGGTGAGGGCGTAATTGATGACCTCCCTAGTGTTGAGCCAGCGGGTTCCGGGAAACCTAATCCACCCGCTTCTTTATGGGTCTTCGGCATATTTGCGCCACAGGTTTGCTTCACCCTATGCTTTACTTTTTATTTTGTGCATTGAGGGCAATTGCACCTTATTTTGTTGGGGGTGGGGTAAATGGATTGTGAGTGATAGGGTGAAGTCTGATTAACCCAACTCATAATCCTCCCTTGGGGTTTTCTTGCCTGTGTTGTTTTTCCCCAAGGGACTGGTTTACTTTTATGTTGAACCGGCATATATAGGATTGTATATGTAGAAATAAGTAGAAGAATGAAAACATGATGGCATAAAGAGCATGATATTGATACATGTCCAAAAAATTTGAAATGTGCTAGATCTATAGACTGAATGAGTTGAATATGTTGGATCTTCATATGATATGATAAGGAACCGATATGATAGCATGACTTAAGCTAAAACTTGAACTGGGTAATTCAATAATTTGATAACGAAACAATGTGCCAAGTGTGTGTGAGAAAAGTTTGAATGTTCATACAGTGTGTGCCAATCTAGAACTTTCCCTGTTGGTCCTGCTAAGATAATCTAGGCTAGACGTTGGGAGATGATGATAGGCCCTTGTTCAAATAAGTCCACTCAAGCCTAAAATGATTCAACCAAAAGAAATAAATGCTCCCTTTGATCTAAATGTTTGAGCCTAATGTATACCACTTTTTTCAATACGCCTAATTCACCTTCCCTAAAAGATTGTTTTGGCCCCGGTCCCTCATTGGACATGTGCACCTTAACGTAGGCCAAAAGCCTAAGTTGAGGGTGGCTAATTCAAAAAGTTACCTTAATCTTGGTCATGGTCCGCCATCGGATATTGTGCACCTCAACCCATGAAAAATACATAAGTGGAGGGTGGCTCTGAAAAAGGTAACCGAAAGACAAAGGGTCTGGAAAGAGTTTTGTGTAGAAGAAAGAAAAAGAAAAAAAAAGATGTGACTGAAGTCAAAAGAATCAAAAAGATGAATAACAAAAGTGATGAAAGAAAGAAAGAAAGATAAAGTAAACGAAAAAGAAGAAAGTGAAAAATAAGAGCGATAAAGTCAAAAGTCACATCTGTGTTGAAGAGAGTCAAGGAAAAGAGCAGAAAATAAAAAGATGTCAAGAATTGGTTAAGAAAAGAGGTAAAAAAACTAACGTAATGTCAAGGAGGGCAGAAAAGTCACCAAAAAGTACCCAAATTACCCTACCTGACCCTGAGCCTATGTTACAAGCTAAGAAAGTCCTATAGTGATCCTAATGACTAGTTTGGAGAGTCTATGCAGTGAAAATAAGGGCAAGCCTATGGTATTGAGCACTAATTGTACTTGAAGTCACTTCTGAGTGTGAGTGTTGAATGAATCCTTAAGACTTGAAATTCATATCTATTGTGTGAAAATTGGATTTCTTTTGAAGTTAGGGAACTAATTATATTGTTGGAGAGTTGGTACCTTGGTGATTGTGAAAAGTGTATGTTGTGGTGACTATTGGTAGATCTATGTCATGTTTTGATCCTCATGAGTTAGCTTGTTGAGTTTAGATGAAAAGATTTACACTAATGTGATGGAATTGATTGAGAAAGCCATGTGATTGCTTTAGTTTGTATGTCTACTTCTACATAAGTGTCGTTTAGAGTTTTAGTGTGTCGCTTGAGGACAAACAACAAGTTAAGTTGAGGGTGTTGATATACCGTGAGTTTACCGTATTTTTGATGCATTTCACTTAAAGTTTGTGTGTGTCTTGGGCTAGTTTGTTATTAGAAATATTGTTTTGTGTGTAATTCTTACAGGAAATAGGCTTGGATGCGGTTGATGAAGAAGCGAGCTGAAAAGTGTAGAAGTGGCCACTGACGGAGCAAACCACGGACCGTAGGTCTAGTAACGGGCCGTGGATGGGCAGTATTAGGTCGTGGTCTGGAAGTTGAGTGCAGTACTCAAACCACGGACTGACAGGACGGACCGTAGTCCAATCCACGGACCGTAGGTGGGCAAGTGTAGTTGGAAGATCAGACCAAGTGTGGAACCACGAAGCACACGACGGACCGTAGGTCATCCCACGGGCCGTCCTGCACATCTGTCAATGGAGATTAGAGATTTGAAAGTTCTGGTACCAGATTATTTTTCCAAGTGTTGAACCACGGAAGGGGACCTACGGACCGTAGGTCGACCCATAGTCTGTAGGTCGAGGCGTCGATCGAAACCGCGTCTGAGAAGTTTATTTCCTTATTTTATTTCCTGTTTAAGTTAGGATTTTTTTTTCTATAAATAGGAGTTCTAATCCTCGTTTTTGGGGGTTAGACATTATTGTATACTTCTAGTTTTTGTTCTTTGGGAATTAATTTGTAAACTCTTAGCAATTAAATTTCCGGATTTCGTTTTATACAATTATCACTTTGAAATTGAATTCAAGATTTCGGGTTTCATCTATTCTAATTGTAAGTTCATGAATTCTTTCAACTTAATTATGAATTGTGAACTCTCAAGCAAGAGTAGCTAAATTCACAACTAGAGTTGTGGCAACCAAGAGCAATTAACAAATTATGAATAATAATTAAGTAATACTTGTACAGTGGATATGCATGTATTGTTAATCCTTTCGTTTAGAAGTCTTTTTAACAGGTGCACACGTTAGAACTCGCCTCATTTCTACTTGCCGGACCAATGAGGTAGTGAATTAGAAAAAGATTAAATAACAGAGATTTAATGGATGCTATATAATAGTTTGATGTCAATTGGAGTGAGAATGAAAACTAAACTATAGTGATATGACGACTAATCTGGGGTAAAGGTAAGGGTTAGTAAAGCATACACCCATAGAAGGACCAAGTTGCATGGTGAAATTCCCTACTTGGAGGACAAATGACTTCGGGATACCTAACTTACCAACTTTGCATGTTAAACACTAGGAAAGGATTACTATTATTAGGATTACTGTGTTAAGAGCTTATGGGGAACACATATACCCTAGTTTCTTTCTCATATTGATAAAACAAAGTTTGAATCTTGTTTGCTTGTTACTTAATCAACAATCTGTTAATTTAGTTATAAAATCCCCCCTGTTTACTTTCCTTGAAAATAATTTGACTAAACAGATACAATTGTGAGTTAAGCTTAAGTCTAGACCATATTCCTCGTGGGATCGACCCCAACCTACAAGTTGGGTTCTTTACTTGATAACGATCGCTTATACTTCTTTAGGGAAATGTAATTTGAGCGTATCAGTCATCTACATTGGAAACACACAAACAACCTTGATAGTGAAGCACACCATCTCCCCTTTGGGAGAAAGCCTCAATGGACTTTTTACGCACCGCTTCTTTCAATTCAACTAAAGTCGGATGAAGACCTTGCTTTGCTTTTACTTTAACACAAAGGAAGACTCTGAACCATTATGGACCATAACTCCACCTTTACTAGAGTCAACCAACCGAACACCCGTTTGTCCCAATCTATGTACATCTCGAACCAGCTCTTTCTTACTATCCTCTACATGGGCAACACTACCCATTGACAATCGACTAAGAGCATCCTCCACCACATTTGCTTTGCCGGGGTGATAGAGAACACTCATATGATAATCATTTAGTAACTCAAGCCACATTCTTTGGCAAATATTTAAATCCTTCTGTTTAAACACATATTGCAAACTTTTGTGTTCGGTAAAGACATCGATGTGAACACCATACAAGTATGTGTCCAAATATTTAAAGCAAACACAACTGCCGCTAGTTCTAAATCATGGGTAGGATAGTTCGTTTCGTGCACCTTAATTGCCTTGAGGCATAGGCAATGACTTTCCCATTTTGCATAAGGACATATCCTAACCCAATTCTTGAAGCATCACAATAAGAAACGAACCCATTGGTTTCTTCTGATAAAGTCAACACCGGAGCGGAAGTAAGTCTATCTTTCAATTCCTGAAAACTCATTTCACATTCTTCTGACCATGAGAATTTGGCTTTCTTTTGGGTCAATTCCCTCAATGGAGAGGCAATCAAAAAAAGCCCTTCCACAAACCTTCTATAGTAACGGCTAAACCTAAGAAACTTCTAATATCCGAAGGGGATAGAGGTCTAGGCCAACTCTTAACCGCATCTGTCTTCTTTGGATCTACCTTAATACCCCTTCCGAAAACAATATGACCAAGATAAGCCAAAGACTTTAACAAAAACTCACATTTACTAAACTTTGCAAAGAGTTTTTGGTCCTTGAGGAATTGCAACACAATCCTTAAATGATCGGTATGCTCGTCTTTACTTCTTGAATAGATCAATATATCATCAATGAACACAATCACAAACATGTCGAAGTATTACCTAAACACCCTATTCATCAAATCCATAAATGCAGCCGGAGCATTAGTCAAGCCAAAGGACATCACAGAAAACTCATAATGACCATAGCGAGTTCGAAAATCCATTTTTGGAATATCATCATCTTTCACCCTCAATTGGTGATAACCCGACCGGAGGTCAATCTTAGAGAAGTAACTTGCTCCTTGTATTTGATCAAACAAGTTATCTATCCTTGGAAGAGGATACTTATTCTTAATGGTAACCTTATTCAATTGATGGTAAACAATACACCTACAAATCAAGCTATCTTTCTTTTGAACAAACAAAACTTGAGCACCCCATGGAGAGATACTCGATCAGATGAAATCCTTATCCAACAAATCTTTCAATTTCTCTTTTAATTCCTTAAGTTCTGCCGAAGCCATTCAGTAAGAAGGAATAGAGATAGGTTGTGTATCTGGGAGAAGGTCAACACCGAAGTCTATTTCCCTTTCTGGAGGAATATGGGGTAGATCATCAGGAAACTCATTTACAATGGGGACCACTCAAGAGTAGGGGTTTCGGAATCCATATCCCTCACCCTAACTAGATGGTTTATGCAACCCTTAGAAATCATCTTTCTAGCTTTAAGACAAAAAATAAACCGACCTTTTGGCATATAATTTCCTCCTTCCCACTCTAGGATAGGCTCATTTGGAAACTGAAACTTGACCACTCGAATTCTACAATCAATAGAAGCATAACAATAATGCAACCAATCCATATCAAGAATGATATCAAAATCTAGCATATAAAGCTCTACAAGATCAACATGAGTGACTCTACGGGATAAGGAGACAGGACACTTTTTATAGACTCTCTTAGCCACAATAGATCAATGATAGGAGTAGAGATAGAAAACAGGTCTGACAACACATCCGGAAGAATATCAAACCTCATAGACACATATGGCGTCACAAAAGACAAGGTAGCACCGGGATCAAGCAAAGCATAAATATTAAGATGAAAGACTTTCAACATACCGGTAACCACATCGGGAGAACCCTCTTGTTCCTGGGGAGTCTAGAGTTCATATAATTTCTTTTGCATTGAAGCACTTGAACCCGAACCACTAGGTGGAGCTTGCCTACCTTTTTTACCTTAGTCGTAAGTGATGGACAATCCCTTATCTTATGGCCACTCTTAGCACAACAAAAGAAATGATCTGTACCGACTAAGCATTTTGTCACGCCCTGAGCCTACATTCTGGATATGGCTGGTTCTCGAGAACCATTGCTGGCCCCAAGCGAACCCTTGGCCTGACTCAACTCTCAGCGGAAGACTTACTCAACGTTAGATGAACTCAAAAGTAAAGTTTTAGCTCAAATGTCTGAAATGATTAACTCATAATATAATAGAATATTCCACTAGAAAGAAATAGGTAACTCAAGTCGTTAAAACATTTAACAAATAAAATGAAACAGACTTCTCAAACTCTACGGTTTGTCTATGAAGCCTCTAAATAACAAAGATGGAAATCGGGATAAGACCCACGACATCTTAACAAAGCTAAAAAGTAAATGGAATCCTCCGGAAGCAAAGAGGCTCACCAAAGCTAACTCGAACTGCTGTGGTATCATTGAAGCGCCTGTTGATGACCCTGGTTACCTATATCTGCATTATGAAACGATGCAGGCCAAATGGCATCTGTACATTGAATGTACGAGCATGCAAGGGGAACACTGAACATAACATAAAAGCTTGAATTTTGAAAGAATGGAACATACTCACCTCGACTCTACTCAACTCAACCTCAACTCATGGATACTCAACTCAATACAGTATGAAAACAACAATAAAGATTGCAGTTTATATAAACCATTTAAAACAGTATATAACAACTTGATGCATTTAAAAATATAATAATAACTCTTATTTGTATGTAAAGATATAAAAATACTCCATTTGGGAGATTCTCTAACCGATAACCATCACTATGAGCTATGTGATGATACATCGTCTTGCCCACACTGCCAAAACTGTCTTATACCTTGCCGGAGTATAAGACATACTCAACTAAGTGGATCCACTAAGCTATGCTTAAAAATTAATAAGGAATCATCTAAAATGTATGACCCTTTCTACCCACGTTGGCTACATCATTTTTGAGGAATTAGAGATGTTTGACCTCGTCTCCATATCGGTGCTCAATACTACTCCCAATAATTTAACTCAGCTCATATGTTTAAAAATATTTCCTCATCCTCAAACTTTGAGATTATTACTCAAAAGGTTTCTCTTAAAATAGATAGTACTCAAAACTACTCATGAACTCATTTGGAAATCGATGTTTCCTGTCATTTTAAATGTAAAAACATTTACTCTTGGGAATACTTAGTCCCCATATATTCATTTTGAAAAATGAAACTCAACTCTCCTCATCCTCATACTCAAGTACTCAAGTCTTAAAACAAGTTTTAAAAGGTTGTAAAAAACTTCTCAAAATGACTCGAAAGAACTCTCAAGACTTTACTCTTAACTCTACCTTGAATTTGAATTATGAATTCAAGGGTAATTATGATGGATCTCTCGATGTTTAGATGTAGTTTAGAGTAGTTAGAATCACAAAGGAGTGAAGGTACAATTTAAAAGAACTTAGACGGGACAAACGATGGAAAAAGAGTGGGGGCAGGCGACCCTAGCGCACTGCTGGCGCGTGGCGCCAGCCCCTAAACTTCAGAGACCACATTCTGGCGCACTGCTAGCGCATTAGTAGCGCGTCGCGCCACCCCTCTTCCAGAATGATCCGACGAATTTTTCTTCTCGTTTTTTTACCCTAACTCGCCTAGAATCGATTATTTTCCACACATTTCCTTTAGATTCAATTACCCAATATAAGTACACAAGAATCTACTCCACTTTTACTCAATAACAACCCTCAACAATCGAAATCCTCACCTCAAGAACTCATCAAACTCTATAAACAAGGCATGAAGAACAAAACCTTAAAAACACCCATCAAGAATTCAAATTATTCAACCTCAAGAATGAAATTATAGATGGAATCTACATGATTGGCGTGTGGGTGAAAGAACCCAACACTATGAAAACTTTCATACCTCTTAGGGATCAAACCTTTGGCGAAATTCCTCGACAAATTTCAAAAATATTGACGAACGCATTGAACCTCTCCTTTTTTCTCCTCTTAAACTCCTCTCAAAACCCTAAGCATATTTTAGGATTGTGAAAACTGACCCAAATCACACACGCCCTCAACGTATCCTCTAAATTTTGAATCGTACGCTCTGCTTGACCATCAGTTTGAGGATGAAAAGCAGTACTCAAATTTACCTTGGAACCCAAACCTTTCTGGAAAGACATCATAATTGTGCGGTGAATTGCGCACCTCCATCTAAAATGATGGACACCGGAACTCCATGAAGTCTGACTATCTCTTCAATATATAAACTGGCATAATTCTTTGCTGAATAGGTAGTCTTTACCGGTAAGAAATGGGCTGATTTAGTCATCCGATCTACAATCACCCAAATGAAATCATGTTTCCTGCGAGACCGCGGCAACCCAGTAATGAAATCCATATTGATCATCCCCCACTTCCATTCTGGAAGATCTATGTTCTGAGCCATACCACCGGGCCTCTAGTGCTCTAACTTGACTTGTTGGCAATTCGGGAACTTAGCAACGAACCCTGCAATACACCTCTTCATAATACTCCACCAATAGACTTCTCTCAAGTCACGATACATCTTTATGGAACTAGGATGTATTGAATATCTGGAACTATGAGCTTCCTCCATGATCCTCTCTTAGAGTTCATCCACCTTTGGTACACACAATCTACCTTGATACCTCAATACACAATCTCCTCATGTTCAAAAGCCATCACTTTTTGTTTATAAACATTTGCCTTCAATTCAAACAAAACAGGGTCTTGGTCTTGTTTCTCTTGCACTTCGGACAGTAATGATGATTCAGCCCTATTCATCACCACCACTCCACCTTCATTGGAATCCATTAACCGGACTCCCAATCGTGCAAGTTTGTGCACGTCTTTGGCTAACTTTTTCTTGCCTTCCTCAATATGGACAATACTACCCATAGACAATCTGATCAAAGCATCAGCAACAACATTAGCCTTACCTGGGTGATATATAATATTCATGTCATAATCCTTGAGTAACTCCAACCACCTCCTCTGTCTAAGATTAAGCTATTTCTGACTGAATACATACTGAAGACTCTTGTGATCGATGAACACATCTACATGAACACCATAAATGTAGTGACACCATATTTTCTAAGTGAACACTATAGCAGCCAACTCTAGACCATGGGTTGGGTAATTTTTCTCGTGAATCTTAAGTTGTCTGGAGGCATAAGCTATAACCTTGCAATTCTGCATCAGTACACAACCCAGTCCAACTCTGTACGCATCACAATACACAACAAAACCTTGTGTACCTTCTGGTAAGGTCAACACTGGGAAGTACTCAACCTGGTTTTCAATTCCTAAAACCTCTTCTCACAAGCTTCAGACCATTGAAACTTTGTTGTCTTTTGAGTCAACTTAGTCAATAGGGATGAAATAGATGAGAACCCATCGACAAACCTCCTATAATAACCAGCCAACCCAAAGAAACTCCTAATATCAGTCAGAGATGTGGGTCTAGGCCAGTTCTGCACTGCTTCAATCTTCTGAGTGTCAACTTGAATCCCTTCTCTAGATACAATGTGGCCTAAGAACGACACTAACTCAAGCGAAAATTCGCACTTGGATAATTTAGCATACAACTCCTTATCCTTTAGAGTTTGGAGAACTACTCTGAGATGACTGGCATGATCCTCCTCATTCCTCGAATATATTAGAATTCCATCAATGAATATGATAAAAAACATATCAAGATAAGTCTTAAACACTTTGTTCATAAGATCCATGAACGCTCCAGGAGCATTAGTCAAACCAAAAGCCATTACTAGAAACTCATAATGACCATAGCAAGTCTTGAAAGCTGTCTTTGGAATATCACTCTCTCTTACTCTCAACTGATGATAGCTCGATCTGAGGTCTATCTTAGAAAAGAAAGTGGCACCCTAAAGTTGATCGAAGAGATCATCAATTCTCAGGAGAGGATACATACTCTTTATGGTAACCTTATTCAATTGGCAGTAATCAATACACATCCTAAGTGAACCATCCGTCTTCCTCACAAATAAGACTGGAGCGCCCCAAGGTGAGACACTTGGTCGAATGAAACATTTATCAAGAAGGTCTTTCAACTGGTCTTTTAACTCTTCCAACTCAGCAGGAGCCATTCTATATGGCGGAATAGAGATAGGTCGAGTATCAGGAAGGACATCTATACCGAAGTCTATTTCTCTCTCAGGAGGGACTCCAAGAAGATCATATGGAAAAACCTCTGGAAACTCGCACACAATTGGAAATAGCTGAATAGGTGGTGTCTCAACACTAGAGTCATTAACTCGGACTAAGTGATAGATGCACCCCTTGGAAACTAAATTTCTAGCGTTAAGGTACAAAATAAAATGACCCTTAGGCAATGCTGAACTACTCCTCCACTCAATAACTGGCTCATTAGGAAACTGTAACTTAACTACTCAAGTCGTTAAAACATTTAACAAATAAAATGAAACAGACTTCTCAAACTCTACGGTTTGTCTATGAAGCCTCTAGATGACAAAGATGGAACTCAGGACAAGACCCACGACATCCTAACAAAGCTGAAAAGTAAATGAAATCCTCCGGAAGCAAGGAGGCTAACCAAAGCTAACTCGAACTGATGTGGTATCATTACTTTGAATGTACGAGCATGCAAGGGGAACACTGAACATAACATAAAAGCTTGAAATTGGAAAGAATGGAACATACTCACCTCGACTATACTCAACTCAACCTCAACTCATGGATACTCAACTCAATACAGTATGAAAAAAACAATAAATATTGTAGTTTTTATAAAGCATTTAAAACTGTAGATAAAATTTTAATGTATTTAAAAATACAATAATAACTCTTATTTATATGTAAAGATACAAAAATACTCAATTTGAGAGATTATCTAACCGACAACCATCACTATGAGCTATATGATGATACAATGTCTCGCCCACACTGCCAGAACTGTCCTATACCTTGTCGGAGTATAAGAAATCCTCAACTAAGTGGATCCACTAAGCTATGCTTAAACAACAATAAGGAATCATCTAAAAAGTATGACTCTTTCTACCCACGTTGGCTACATGGTTTATGAGGACTTTGAGTTGTTTGAACTCGTCCCCATATCGGTGCTCAATACTACTCCCAATAATATAACTCAACTCATATGTTTAAAATTATTTCCTCATCCATAGAATTTGAGATTATTACTCAAAAGGTTTCTCTTAAAAGAGATAGTACTCAAAAATCCTCATGAAATCATTTGGAAATCGATGTTTCCTGTCATTTTAAATGTAAAAACATTTACTCTTGGGAATACTTAGTTAGCATATATTCATTTTGAAAAATGAAACTCAACTCTTCTAATCCTTATACTCAAGTATTGTCATGACCCAGGGGTACCCCATAGATGTAACATGGCGTATAGAACCCCGAAGGACTCCATACAATCCACTTACCTTTCATAAAATAAGAAATAGAACAATAAGAGTAAAACAATAGTCCAAGTCTAAATCATTTTATAAAACGAAAAGCGGAAGTCTAAACTCATGTCTCATCAAAGCCATCTAATACAATAGAATGAAATTGGGCCTAGCCCATACATCATGTTCAAAAGGGAAATATATGAAAGAAACTAAAACAACAAAGTTCGTCCTCAAAACATGAGGACTCACCATGCTCAGGAATCAATCAAATCACCAACTAGCCACGAAACTGAGCACCTTGAATATCAGACCCTACATTTGGGGAAAATGTAGGCAAAAATATGCGTTAGTACAAAACAATGTACCGAGTATGATAGCCATGCATAAAACATTTAAAACATGCTAAAAGGGACATTCCATTTCATGACATGCAATTGACCAAGCTAAACATGATATAAAAGCTTTATAAACCATGAGTCATAAAATCATGATCAATCCAAGCTAACTTCTTCTTTAAAGACTTTGAACACATGTGAGATACTTCTTGAAGTAACCTTAGTTCATTATTACTTATGGGGAAATTAGCCTTAACCGACATGAGACCATGTGAGCTATAACATGATCACCCGGTGTCTCCCACACCGGAAAGGGTTGTTCTACTTGCCTAAGGTAGAACCATGAACATATAGCTTAAGTGGATCCACTAGTTAATCAACCTATGGGGACACATAGTTTACGGGATAAGGAGATTGCTACTAGAAACCCGACCTCTACTACGAGGAAGCTTCCATCTCATGAGATTACTTTGGATACCCGGCCTCTTCTATGGGAGAGCTTCCATCTCACTATGAATATCCACTTGGTGCTAAGCATAAATTCCCATGGAATAGTCATTTCTTAACTAACTTCATTACTCATGAAAAGGTGCCCTTGGACAACCAATCCAAACTAGTTCATTAGGATAGCTCTTAATCATGGTTCATTTAGGTGAGAAAGCCTTTCAACCTAACAATCCTTTATATGTGAGAAAAACATTTCACATCATGTTAGTTATGTGTTTATGATATTGTCCTTTCAACAACACAACACCAACATCATCATTGGTGCTTTACTCTCAAAGCACCCTTAAAACATTAGCATAAATCTCATAATCAATGCATAAGTCCATAATTTACCTCATGAGGTCAAAATCCACTTTCATTGATAAACTCTTAGAAAACATGGATTAGATATGGATTTCATCATAAATACATGTAAAGTTTGCAATACATGCTTAATTTCATAAAACACTTGCTTTATACTCAAAATCCCTCATCATATGATTCACCACTTGAAAACATAGGGATTACATGGGTTTATCAGGGAATTCATCATAAAAGCGTTGCAATTCATCAATTAATGCATAATAGATCATAATTCAATCATTTAAATAAATAATGAAAGGAACCCATGCTAATTGAAGAAAATCCTAACTCAATTCAGAAATTCTACCATTTGAAATAGAGGAATTTGGGAACTCCATGGATGAAAGGAATCCATGGATGAAAACTATCATACCTTAACTCCAAATACTAGTCTTCAGTGGAGGAATTGAGCCCTTGACTTGAAACCCTAGGTTGAATCTTCTCCTTCTTCTTCAAGTTTCTAGAGAGAGAATATTTGAGAGGAGTTTTAGAATTCTTTTGGGTTCTTAGAAGAATGTCTTAAGTTGGGGGAAATTTAAGAGTAGAAAGCTTATATAGGCCTTTAGACTTTGGGTAAAACGACATAGTTTAGGATTGAAGTAACTATGAAAAGACCTTGAAGACCTTAACTTAAAATCTGCAGACCCTCACGCTGGAGCTCGCCGAAGGGTACTTGGCGACTCGTCAAGTGAGCCCTTGGCTCGCCTAAATTTACAGTAGCTCGCTCCTAAGAAGCAGACCACTTGGTGATGGGGGAGGGGCTTTGGCGAGGCGCCAACTGGATTGGCTAGCCCGACCTGGCTCGCCCAATTTTATAGAATACTTGTCATTAGGGATCAAGCCAAAAGGCGAGGACATCCCACTTGGCGGATCGCCTAGTCGACTACAAGGTGAATACTTTTTTTTCCTTTTCTAAATCCAGGGTGTTACATTATCTCCCCCTTGGGATCATTCATCCTCGAATGAGATTCAAACTGGTTCTAAAAGAGTAGGAGAGGAACTAACAGCCCAACCTACAATGCAATGGATACAACCGAGGAGGAACTATCGACTCCAAGCTAGGATGTTCTCAAAACATCATAAGAGGGGTGAAACTAACTCTATCAGCCCACCATGCATGCAATGAACAATTCAAGGAGGGAATATCAACTCCAAGCTAAGCATACTCAAATACATCATATGGAAGTAGGAACTACATCTGACAATCCAATATGCATGAATTTTCAAAATTTCTCATATTCAAGGAGGAACTACCTTCTCCAAGCTAAAAGCATGCTCAACACAATCTCATGGAGCCTCTATGCAATTTACACTCAAAAAGCATATATAAAGCATGTTCATCAATTCATCTCATGAAGTCTATAGGCAACTCATACTCAATGCACAACCAACATGATGAAACTAAGCATGTAAACTCATTATCTTTCAAAACACAAGTTTTCATGAACATGCATAACATAAGGAAATCATGGAAAGCACATAAAAACTCATGACTCCCAAAACAAGAACAACTCAAGAGGAACTCTTTACCTCAAGCTAGAATAGAAGTAGAAGGAAAAAGATGAGGATATCGGGAAATCATATCGGCCTCGGCCTCCCAAGTAGCACCCTCAACTAATTGATTCCTCCACAAAACCTTCACGGAAGTTATTTCCTTGTTTCTCAATTTCTTAACTTGCCGGTTTAGAATCTTAACCGGAATGTCTTCATAAGAAAGACTTTCATCAACTCCCAACCCTTCTAGGGGAACTATGGATGTCAGATCACCAACACATTTCTTCAACATAGAGACATGGAAAACCGGATGCACCGATGCCAACTCACATGGAAAATCTAACTCCTAAGAAACCTTACCAACACGTCTCAAAATTTGATATGGGCCTACATACCGGGGACTAAGCTTCCCTTTCTTACCAAACCTCATTACACCTTTCATGGGTGAGATTTTAAGTAAACACAATCATGGATGTCAAACTCAAGATCTCTTCTTCTCACATTGGCATATGACTTTTGCTGACTTTGAGTCGTTTTCAACCTTTCTCTAATAAGTCAAAATTTCTCTATGGCCTCATGTACCAATTCGGGACCTATTAGGGCAACTTCACCCACTTCAAACCAACCTATGGGAGATCTACACCTCCTAGCATATAGTGCCTTAAATGGAGCCATATCAATACTCGAGTGATAGCTATTATTATAGGCAAACTCAATCAATGGCAAATAGTCATCCCAATTACCCTTAAAATCAATCACATAAGATCTTAATATATCTTACAAAGTCTAAATTGTACTCTCCGCTTGCCCATTGGTTTGGGGATGAAAGGTCGTACTAAGCTTAACCTTAGTGCCAAGACCTTTTTGGAATGACTTTCAAAACTGAGAAGTGAATTGGATACCACGATCGGAAATAATGGATAAGGGCACGCCATGCAACCTTACCATTTCTCTCAAGTATAACTTTGCATAGTCCTCCGCCGAATAAGAAACCTTGACGGGAAGGAAATGAGCCGATTTTGTCATCCGATCTACTATCACCCAAATAGAATCATGTTATCGCCGAGTGCGAGGCAAACCAACAATAAAGTCCATATTCAAGTCTTCCCATTTTCAAGTAAGAATGCTAATATCTTGGGACAAACTTTCCGGTTTCAGGTGCTCAACCTTCACTTGTTGGCAATTTGGACATTTAGCCAGAAATCCCGCAATATCTTTCTTCATCCCATTCCACCAATAGACTTCCCGTAAATCACGGTACATCTTGGCCGCTCCCAGGTGAATGGAATACCGCGAACTATGGGCTTTAGCCAAGATCTGTTCCCTCAAGTCATCAACATTTGGAACACAAAAACGACCTTGGTATCTAAGTACCCCATCTCCCCCTTGGGAAAAAGCCTCAACGGATTTCTTAAGCACCGCTTGTTTCAATTATATTCTACCAAAATTGGATCAAGACCTTGCTTGGCTTTCACATCCGCCACAAAAGACGATTCGGAACCATGGTGAACCATAACACCACCCTTGGTGAAGTCCACTAATGGAATACCTAATCGAGCCAATCTATGAACATCTCAAACCAACTCTTTCTTTTCTTCTTCAATATGAGCGACACTACCCATAGATACCCGACTAAGAGCATCCGCTACCACATTAGCTTTATCGGGGTGATAAAGAACACTCTTGTCATAATCTTTCAATAACTCAAGCCATCTTCTTTGGTGAAGATTCAAATCCTTTTGATTGAACACATATTGCAAACTCTTATGGTCGGTAAACACATCTACATGCACGCCATACAAATAATGCCTCCATATCTTTAAGAGAAAAACAACCGGCGCTAGTTCAAGGTCATGGGTAGAATAATTCTTTTCATGAACTTTAAGTTGCCTTGAGCCATTGGCAATCACTTTCCCATTTTCATAAGTACACACCCTAACCCAATTCTTGAAGCATCACAATAAACCACAAAACCATCCATCCGTTTCAGTAAGGTCAACACCGGAGCTGAAGTAAGTCTATCTTTCAACTCTTTCAAATCTTCTCACATAATTCAGACCATATGAATTTACCCTTCTTTTGAGTCAAAGCCATCAAAGAAGAGGCGATAGAAGAAAATTCCTCAACAAACCTTCTATAATAACCAGCTTAACACAAGAAACTTCTAATATCCAAAGGAGTTAGAGGTCTAGGCCAACTCTTGAACGCATCCGTCTTCTTAGGATCTACCTCAATACCCTTACTTGAGACAATATGACCAAGGAAAGCTACGGATCTCAACCAAAATCCTCATTTTCTAAACTTTGTAAAAAGTTGTTGGTCCTTAAGAACTTGCAACACGATTTTCAAATTATCAACATACTCATTATCACTCCTTGAGTAGATCAAAATATCATCGATAAACATAATGACAAATATGTCTAGGTATTGCATAAGCACTCTATTCATCAAGTCCATAAACGCCGCCGGAGCATTAGTCAAACCAAATGACATTACTAGGAACTCATAATGACTATATCAAGTTCGAAAAGCCATCTTCGGAATGTCATTTTCTCTCACGCTCAATTGGTGATAACCCGATCGAAGATCAATCTTAGAGAAATAACTTGCCCCTTGAAGTTGGTCAAATAAATCATCTATCCTTAGAAGAGGATACTTATTCTTAATAGTCACCTTGTTCAACTGATGATAGTCAATACATATACGAAGGGAACCATCCTTCTTTCTAACGAACAAAACCAGAGTACCATACGGAGAGATACTCGGTCAGATGAAACCATTGTCAAACAGATCTTTCAATTGATCTTTGAACTCCTTAAGTTCTGCCGGACCCATACGGTAGGAAGGAATAGATATAGGTTGCGTATCTTAGAGGAGGTCAATACCAAAATCTATTTCCTGGTCGGGAGAAATACCAGGTAAGTCATCTCGAAACACTTTCGAAAACTCATTTACAACGGGGACCGACTCAAGAGAAGGGGTTTCGAAATCTACATCATTCACCCTAACTAGATGGTAAATGAAACCCTTCGAAATCATCTTTCTAGCTTTAAGACAAGAGACAAATTGACCCTTAGGCATAGAATTTCCCCCCTTCCACTCTAGGACTGGCTCATTTGAAAATTAAAACTTGACTACACGAGTTCTACAATCAATAGAAGCATAACATGAGTGCAGCCAATCCATACCCAAGATAACATCAAAATCTAACATATCAAGCTCTACCAAGTAAACATGAGTAACTCTATGGGACAAGGAAATAGGACACTTTCTATAGACCCTCTTAGCCACCACAGAATCACCAACAGGAGTAGAGACAGAAAAAGGTTCTAACAACACATCAGGGAGAACATCAAATCTCATAGCCACATATGGCATCACAAAAGACAAAGTAGCACCGGGATCAAGTAAACTGTATGCATCTAGTTGAAAAACTATTAACATACCGGTGACCACATCCAGAGAACTCTCTTATTCAACTCGGGTTTGGAGTGCATAGAAACAATTTTACTTAGGAGAATTGGAACCTGAACCACTAGGAGTAGCTTGTTTTTCCTCTCTCCCTTTAGCCATAAGCACCGGACAATCCCTCATTTTGTGACCATTTTTACCACAGCCGTAACAACCATTTGTGTCGTCTAGGAACTTACCATCGTGCTTGCTTCCATACTTAGTACAAGTAAACCTAGACAATGAAGATCCACTACCATTACCTCCTTGATGCTCAGGGTTAGACACCCTATCTTGGTTGAACTTTGGAGGAGCATTAGAGGAATCTCAGCTAGAAAACTTTTGTCAGAATCTAGGACGACCTTTTCCATCGGACCTTGCATGAGAAAAATTACCATGACCGGTCTTAGCCCTCTTTACCTCTCTAGAATTTTCCTTAAGTTTTTCCTCCTCAATTTGTTTTGCATGCACCATGACACGAGAGATATCCATGTCATGAATGAGCATGGCGGTTTGGCACTCTTTGACAGTCGTTGCGGACACCCCCGAAACAAATTGACTCATTTTAGCCCTTGAATCCGCAACCATTGTTGTAGCATATTTTGAAAATTGAGTGAACTTTAGAGAATACTCCCTCACACTCATACTCCCCTACCGGAGGTTGATGAACTCGAGCACCTTGGCTTCCCTCATCTCTAGACGAAAGAATGTATCAAGAAAATCGGATTTGAACTTCTCCCAATCAAGAGGACCCGCATCTTTCTGTCTCGATAAACTCTTGAGGATCTTGCTCAACTTTAGAACCATGAAACTTTGGAGGGTTCATCCTTGTGAAGTCCCTCACCCTTGAAGCCGCCGTACCCACATTTGGGTTCACGGGAACCGCAACCTCCCTATTTTCTTGGGCTGTCACCGCTTGAGCCAACACATGGAAAGTGGCCCTAAACTCTGCATTGTACATTTGTTCAGCCAAAGCATCGACCGTAACTTGAGGAGCTTGGGGAGGAGCTTCTTGTTCCTCATTCTCCCTCACATTCCTTCTAGCATAAGCTCTTCGGGTAGCCATATCCTGAAGAACATAGGATAAGGATTAGGAGAGAGACTTTATAGAGTTAAACTCTATCGCATGACTTAAGAGTAATGAAAGAAGTGGAGTTTCCTACTCATCTTGTAGCCTCTCATTCATAAATGTGGCGCGCTTCACACTTACGAACAAGAGTCTACTAGACGTGGCTTATGAGACATTCTAGGACTATTCTAAACCTTGTGCTCTGATTACCAAGTTTGTCACGACCGAGGGGTACCCCCTAGATGTAACATGGCTTATAGAACCCCGAAGGACTCCATACAAGCCACTTAGCTCTCATAACATAATAAATAGAACAATAACAGTAAAACAATATTCCAAGTCTAAATCATTTTATAAAATGAAAAGCGGAAGTCTAAACTCATGTCTCATCATAGCCATCTAATACAATAGAATAAAATTGGGCCTAGCCCATACATCATGTTCATAAGGGAAATATATGAAAGAAACTAAAATCACCATGTTCGGGAATCAATCAAATCACCAACTAGCCACGAAACTGAGCACCCTGAATATCAGACCCTACATTTGGGAAAAATGTAGGCAACAATATGCGTTAGTACAAAATAATATACCAAGTATGATAGCCATGCATAAAACATTTAAAAATGCTAAAAGGGACATTTCATTTCATGACATGCAATTTACCAAGCTAAACATGCTATAAAAGCTTTATAAAACATGAGTCATAAAATCATGGTCAATCCAAGATAACTTCTTCTTTAAAGCCTTTGAACACATGTGAGTTACTTCTTGAAGTAACCTTAGTTCATTATTACTTGTGGGGAAATTAGCCTTAACCTATATGAGACCATGTGAGCTATAACATGATCACCCGGTGTCTCCCACACCGAAAAGGGTTGTTCTACTTGCCTAAGGTAGAACCATGAACATATAGCTTAAGTGGATCCACTAGCTAATCAACCTATGGGGGCACATAGTTTATGGGATACGGAGATTCCTACTAGAAACCCGACCTCTACTACGGGGAAGCTTCCATCTCATGAGATTACTTTGGAAACCCGGCCTCTACTATGGGAGAGCTTCCATCTCACTATGAATATTCACTTGGTGCTAAGCATAAATTCCCACGGAATAATCATTTCTTAACTGACTTCATTACTCATGAAAAGGTGCCCTTGGACAACCAATCCAAACTAATTCATTAGGACAGCTCCAATCCAAACTAGTTCATTAGGATAGCTCTTACTCTTGGTTCATTATGGTGAGAAAGCCTTTCAACCTAAGAATCATTTATATGTGAGAAAATATTTTCACATCATACTAGTTATGTGTTTATGAGAATGTCCTTTCAACAACACAACAACAACATCATTATTGGTGCTTTACTCTCAAAGCGCCCTTAAAACATTAGCATAAATATCATAATCAATGCATAATTTCATAATTTACCTCTTGAGGTCAAAACCCACTTTCAATCATAAACTCTTAAAAACATGTGTTAGATATGGATTTCATCATAAATACATGTAAATCTTGCAATACATGCTTAATTTCATAAAACACTTGCTTTATACTCAAAATTCTTCATCATATGATTCACAACTTGAAAACATAGGGATTACATGGGTTCATGGGGCAATTCATCATAAAATCATTGCAATTCATAAATTCATGCATAATAGATCATAATTCAATCATTTAAATCAATAATGAAAGGAACCCATGCTAATTGAAGAAAACTCTAATTAAATTGGGGAATTCTACCATTTGAAATAGAGGAATTTGGGAACTCCATGGATGAAAGGAATCCATGGATGAAAACTATCATACTTTTACTCCAAATGCTAGTCTTCAATGGAGGAATTGAGCCCTTGACTTGAAACCCTAGGTTGAATCTTCTCCTTCTTCTTCAAGTTTCTAGAGAGAGAATATTTAAGAGGAGTTTTGGAATTCTTTTGGATTCTTAGAAGAATGTCTTAAGTTGGGGGAAATTTAAGAGTAGAATGCTTATATAGGCCTTTAGATTTATCGTAAATCGACGTAGTTTGGGATTGTAGTAAATATGAAAAGAACTTTAAGACCCCAACTTAAAATCTGCAGACCCTCAAGCTTGAGCTCGCTGAAGGGAACATGGCGACTCGCCAAGTGAGCCCTTGGCTCGCCTAAATTTACAGTAGCTCACTCCTAAGAAGCATACCACTAGGCGATTGGGGAGTGGCTTTGGCAAGGCGCCGACTGGATTGGCGAGCCCGACCTGGCTCGCCTAATTTTACAGAATACTTGCCATTAGGGATCAAGCCAAAAGGCGAGGAGATCCCACTTGGCGGATCGCCTAGTCGACTAGGCGGATCATGTAGTCAACTACAAGGTGAGTAATTTTTTTTCCTTTTCTAAATCCGGGGTGTTACAAGTACTCAAGTCTTAAAACAAGTTTTAAATGGTTGTAAAAGACTTCTCAAAATGACTCGAAAGAACACTCAAGCCTTTACTCTTAACTCTACCTTAAATTTGAATCCAAAATTCAAGGGTTATGATTCATGTTATGAAGGATCTCTCAATGTTTAGATGTAGTTTAGAGTAGTTAGAATCAGAAAGGAGTGATGGTACACTTTAAAAGAACTCAGATGGGACAATTGGCAAAAAAAAGGTGGGGGCGGGCGACCCTGGAACACTGCCCCGCGGGGCGCCAGCCCCTAAACTTCAGAGACTTCATTCTGACGCACTGCTGGCGCGTAGCGCTACCCCTCCTCCTAAACGATCCGATGAATTATTCTTCTCATTTTCTGTCCCTAACTCGCCTAGAATCGATTGTTTTCCTCAAATTTTCTTTAGATCAATTACCCAATACAAGTACACAAGAATCTACTCACTTTTTCTATAGAACAACCCTCAACAATCGAAATCCCCACCTCAAGAACTCATCAAACTCTATAAACAAGGCATGAAGAACAAAACGTCAAGAACACCCATCAAGAATGAAAGTACAGATGGAATCTACATGAAATGCGTGTGGGTGAACGAACCCAACACTATGAAAACTTACATACATCTTAGAGATCCTTGGTGAAATTCCTCGACAAATCTCAAGAATGTTGACGAACGCCTTGAACCTCTCCTCTTTTCTCCTCTTAAACTCCTCTCAAAACCCTAAGCGTATTTTAGGATTGTGAAAACTGAAATAAATTAGTTTAGACCCCTAAAATATTACTAAAAATGTTTAAAGTTGATGGGGTAAGGAAAATACCAAAATACCCCTCATTAATTCGGGTAAACTTCCTTAATCGGACAGGATGAACTTAAATGGGTATATCTCCCTCATATGAACTCAAAATTTAGCAAACTCGATGGCGTTGGAAAGAGAATTCAAAGATCTTTCATTTGATATCTGACGGGCCGCCTAACTCATCCTGTACTGAAAGTTATGGTCATTTGAAGTTGACCAAAAACTCACAACTTAATCTTATCTTGAACAAATCTCAAATTAGCTCTTTCCAAATTAGTTCTTTCTAAATTAGTTCTTTCTAAGACCGAGGTGTTACACATTTACCCTCATGCTTCCTTCCATATTTATCACAAGCAGACGATGAAAATCCACCACCATTTCCTCCTTGAGGTGTAGGATTAGACACCCTATCTTTGTTGAGTCTAGGAGAAACATTGGAAGAGCCTTGACCGGGAAATCTTTGTCGGAACCTAGGATGACCATGTCCATCGGACCTTGAATGTGAAAAGTCACCATTACCCGTCCTTGCCTTCTTTGTCTCCCGATATCTTCCCTTAAGTTTCTCTTCTTCTATTTGTTGAGCATGCACTATTAGATGAGAAATGTCCATAACATTGATGAGCATGGCGGTACGACATTCATTGACTACCATCTCAGACACTCCCTAAACAAACTTACTCATCCTTGCCCTAGAATCGGCATCCATAGTAGGAGCATACCTAGATAATTGTGTGAACTTCAAAGCATATTCTTTCACACTCATGTTTCCTTGACAAAGGTTGATGAATTCAAGTACTTTTGCCTCCCTCATCTCAAGGGGAAAGAACCTATCAAGGAAAGCAACCATAAACATTTCTCAATCGAGAGGACCCATGTCAATCGTCCTCCCTTGCTTCCATTAGTTGAACCAAACTTTAGCAACACCCTTAAGTTAGTACGCGGCCAATTCGGCCTTTTCTACCGGCGTCAGTCCCATGATCATCAACACCTTATACACTTCATCAATGAACTCTTGAGGATCTTCCTCAACCTTAGAACCATGAAACTTGGGGGCATTCATTTAGTGAAGTCCCTCACTCTAGATGTCATCGTACCTATATTTGGGTTCACAGGAACCACAACCTCCCTATTGTCTTGAGCCATCATGGCTTGAGCCAACACTTGAAAAGCCGCCCTAAACTCCGCATTAGTCACTTGCTTGGCCAAAGGGTCGACTGGAACTTGAGGATCATGAGGAGGAGCTTTTTGTTCCACATTCTCATTTGCATTCCTCCTAACGTATGCTCTTAGAGGGGCCATTTCCTAAAAAGCATCAGATAGGAATTAGGAGAAAGGACATATAGAGTTACACTCTATCGCACGACTTAGATTAATGAAAGAAGTGAAGTTTCCTAATCATCTTATAACTTCTTACACATAAATGTGGCGTGCTTCAAACTCATGAACAAGACTCTACTCGACGTGGCTTATGAGACATCCTAGGACCTTTCTAAAACTTGTGCTCTAAATACCAAGTTTGTCACGACCCAAAGTACACCCTAGATGTGACATGGCGCATAGGACCCCAAAAGACCCTACACAAACCACTTAGCATACATCATACAAGATAATAAAGTTTAACATTTTAAAAGATAGTTTATTTCATAAAGAATTGTCCAAAAATAAAGCGGAAGTCTAAACAGTCGCAAAGCCATCTATTACATCAAGAGTGATTAAGACGTAAAGCATGCATTACATACGATATCTTAAAAGTAAAGATAATAAACAATAAAAGGTTCGGTCCTCGGAACATGAGGACTCACCACTTCTCAAAACTATTAAAGTAATCTCTAGCCACGAGGATGCAGAATCGGAATGTCGGACCCTACATTTTAAAAGAATGTAGGCAAGAGTATACATTAGTACAAAGAATGTAACCAGTATGATAGAAATGTATAAAATTTACCAAATCATGCTAAAGGGTCATTTTGTTATATGCAAAGACCAAGTTAAAACATAAGATAAGAGATTCAAAGCATAATCATGATCATAGTCAATGCAAGTAAAAATCATCTTTGAACACATCTGTGATACTTCTAGAAGTAACCTTAGTTCATCATTATTGTGGGAAGTAGTCTTAACCGACATATAGACCATGTGAGATATAACATGGAATCCAGTGTCTACCCCACACCAAAAAGGGGTGTCCTTACTTGCCAAGGTAAGAATCTTAAATTCTAGCTTACGTGGATCCACTAGCTAATGTCTATCTATGACAATCATCCTATGATGGCACATATGTCTGAGATAAGAAGATTACTACTGGAAACCCAACCTTTAGCTATAGTAGAGCTTCCATCGCAATATCCTCTCGGTGCTAAGCATAAATCCCATAGAATAGTCATTATTATTTTACTTGTCCTATCATCTATGGAAAGCACATCAAGTAGTCAGGCCAAGCTAGGTTTCATTATAATAGCTCTTAAATCTTTCATGGGTCATGACTTTCATACATCTTCATTGAGTATAATGTGTAAATCGATTTCTTGCATTGCATTAAATCATATTTTATGTTTTATCTAACTTTTTGAATTTGATTTAGTGAATTATACGATATATTAAGATGAAATATGCTTAGAATTGATATTTTCTGAATTTTGGAGATTTTAATTGTCTGATTTATGCTCCCTCACTCTTATTACTCTAATTATTTATCTATGGAGACTTATTTCTGTCTAAGAAGACATGTGTTATCAATGACTAAATCAAATCACTATTTTAATGATCAATCAATAATACTTACAGAAATACATGTGTTTTCTATTTATACTATATTTATTGAACTCTTCATTGGGTGTACGGATGTTTAGATATGTGCACTAATGGAGAATGTAGAGTTATCTGATTTCATAGTTTTTTTGTGTGGAAATCTTAGGGTGAGTTGTGTGCCTGATACACAATATCAGTTTCTTCCTATCCATTTTACTTTCTGTCTTTATGATTTTTAGATTGTTATACTTATACGCTTTCAAATTTATATTCTCTATTTATTGGATCTTGTATCTATGACACTAAATTTTGAGTTTAATTTGTTAATTTCTTCACTCTATGATTTTGAACAACTACGTATGACTAAGTTATGTTTTGTCGCATTCATTTTCACTTAGTTATTAAAAATTGACAAAAAACAAATTATTATCCGCCTACCAGATTAAGCGTAAACACCATTACTATTATCAAATTTTGAATTGTGTCAGAAATATTGAGAAGACGATGCTCCCATAAATATAACCAAAAATCTTATCTTCAAAGATATGAAAAAAATTGTATTTATCAGAAAAAGTAGCTTGGAAAGGTTTGTTTTATCAAAGATAAAGAGAAAAAACATTGTTGAGAGGGGAGGTTGCCCGCTTGAGCCATGATCGTTTGAAATATGAACGCTTAGTACATTCTAAGTTATGTTGTCACTTTAGCATTTTTTCAATCCTGAATATGTGAGTCTGCATCGTTAAAAGGTGCAGCGTCGAATGAAGTTAGTATATGAAATGTACATTATATAGAATAACTGAATGATATAGCTGACTAAACATACAGAGCTAGATGAATAACTGTGAAGATAAACTTAAATAAAGTCAACTGAGTAATATAAATTGAAATTTTCAATTGAAAAATTGGGACATGTTCTCAAATGAGTTAACTAAAATATGATATCTGAACATATGAGATTTGAAAATAGAAAAACATAAAATAGTATGCAATTTATTTTAAACACTTTCATCATCTGAAATTTTAAATCTGTCTATATGTCTTGAGCTAAAAATATGTCAAATATTGTAAATCTGAGAAATCATCATATCTATGACTGCATGAATAATCATATATATATATATGTATATATATATAATCTTTAAGTGAGGAGTTTCTTAAAACTGAATACATTATATGAGCCCCTGATATCCAATAGCTAACCTAGCTGGGAGGGCTTCCATATTTCTTGGTTGGGTATAGAGCCTAGCCATCTATTGTGGATCCACTATTGATCCTCTCGAGATAAAGGCGCTGAGTGTCTAGTGGTATACTCAAATCTTACGATGACATATAGTTATGAGACTTGAATTTTCTAAACCTGCATTCTCTCGGTGCTATATAATCCTCTCAAAAGAGTCTATATATACTTGATAAACGCTCAACTACACCTCATCCAATACTAGGTGTAGACGATCGTAATCTAGTATAAAACCCAACAAATGAGTTGGGGTCGAACCAACAGGGAGCGGTACAAGTTCGAATTAAGTTATGAAGATATAAACGTGATCTAGTCGGTTATAGAAATAGAAATTATCGAAAACATTTAGATAAATCGAAGAGGTGACACGAATGTCAGATCGGGGGATTGGTTTGTCAATTAGCAACTAAAACAATTTTAAAAACAGGGGAAACAATAAGTAGAGAGGAATTCTCGGGGATGTGATCGATTATAGGTTAATTTCTCTATATGGGTAATTGAAATTTACTAACAATTGCTAAATCTCAGTAGGTAGGCTAGACTATAGATGCAATAGTTTTCTCTCGAACAACTATTACGATTCAAGCAAGTTCTCTCGAACCTCGACAGCTTAACAATATAAACAGCCCAAAACCTTCGCGCGCCATTGGCGCTTTGCTCTCCTCTTATTCACTCTAAAAGCTAGTCTTCTTTTATCTAAAGAATCTGATGCAGTTAGCGAGAGTCGTGGTAGTTCAGTTCGAAAGGAAAGGCAGTTCAGTCATCCGCGGGTAGAAATATGTATCTACTCTCTCGAGCTAGATAGGTAGAATCGAGTTTAGGATTCACTCTCTCGAGCTGAACCCACATCAACCCAATAACTACAATCATCAATCAATAACCTTAGTTCTAAAGCCTCTTTCTCAAACAAGCCCAGAACACTAAGTTAGAATTGCATTTGCAACTACAATTCATAGATTAATACACAGCTATCAATTAAACCCACTTCAAACTAGCATTTTAATCAGTAAACAACAATATTCATAAGCTAATTAAAGCCAATAATCACATGATCACACCCCAAGAATTTGGGGTTTTATCCACACACCATAAAAGGGAAGAAACGATTACCAATTATGTTATCCATGAACTGGGTAATGGTTCCCAAACCTCTACAATGCTTCAAATCAACTTAAATAAAAAACTCAATTTAAAATTCCTCAAAACCAAGTCTCAAAAGCTCTAAGTTATACAATGGAAACTCAGGAAAAACTAAATTCAAGACTGGATAGGACTCTCCTCTATGATTCCTCCCTAAAAGCTCCTTTTAAATTTATATTTATAGTTTCTCAAATTTTGACCGTCGAGGCCATTAGGCGAAGTAAGTCGAGCATCGCCGACCAAGTCAGTGATGCGTCAATTGCTCCATTACATCGCCAGTTTGCCTTGGCTCTTTATCCTCAGGGTTCTGTGACTTTAGGTGATCAGGATTGAGGTCGTCGATCCGTTCGGCGGTCCGCCGACTGTCCATTTCCTTCGCCAAGTAGGTTCTTCCCCAGGGTTGGCATGCTGGAACTTTAGGCGAGCTAAAGAGCAACTCGGCGGCTCACCGAGTGGTCTTGGCGATCACCAGGATTTTCTTTCTTCAACTTCTTCAACCTTTTCGCTCCTTTTTGCCAAATAATGTCCTTGCCTTGCTCCTTAGCCTTCATTGCTGCAAATCAACTTTTTAACATCAGTTTAGAGCATAAATTAGGCAGTGAGGATACTAAAACTATGAAAATAAAGCCCTAAATAAGTCAAAATCTCACACTCATCAATACTCGGAATATATCATGAAAACAGTAACTAAAATTATACTATGAGTCTTTGCTCAAATTTATAAAATTGTACTCTTGGTGAGTCATTTCTCATAACTATCTGAAACATACCGAGATTCTGAGTCAATTTACTTTGAAAATCATATCTATCTATATTTAGTATTTATAAACTTTCATAATAAATTTTTTGGAGTTAATATCTCAAAAGGTCATTGAACTATGAGAATTTAACCAACAAAGTCATTGAACTTTATTTTGTATCAATAAAATCACTCAACTCAACACTTTTATCTTCAAAAATCACTCAAGTACATTTATCTTTAAAATCAAATTGACATGGCAAAATAAGTTATTTTTATACCATATAAACATGAATCCCACAAATAAATAAAAATTTAAAATTTCCCACATTATTTTTTATTTTACAAATTTATTTTACTTTTTGAAAAAACTGAATCTGCACCATTTCCAGGCACTTTCTCCCATTGAAATGTTATTTCTAATACATTTTGAATAATTTTAAATTTCTTCGAACAATTCCCATTTTCTAAAAATATAATTTTTACACCAAGAAACTAGAAAGAAAGTGTGAACCTCTGGTGGACTCACTGAACTGGAACAATCCACAGAGAAATAACGAATCTAAAAGTCACTATTTTTTACATTATTTTTTATTTTGCAGCATTTTTTTTCAAGAAAAGGTCAAAATCCGCACAATTTTTAGTTTGTTTTTAAAAAATTTGTTTATTCGTGGAGTGATAAATATAGTTGGAGTGATTTTTGAAGATAAAAGTGTTAAGTTAAGTGATTTTTGAAGATAAAAGTGTTAAGTTAAGTGATTTTATTAAATTCTCGTAGTTCAATGACCTTTTGAGATATTAACTCATTTTTTTGAGTGACTAAACTTTCATTAAAACATAATCTCTGAAGTAGGTATAAAGGAATTTCATGAAAATATAATTTACTCATGAAAACAACACATATGAAGTACTATGAATTTTTTTTCAAAACAACTTTAATTAAGAAGGGTCCATGTGGTAGAATAAAAACGAATCATCACTCAAGAATCACCAATAAATATGAAGTACAATAGTTTCAATAAAAGGATTCAACAATGGGAAGTTCAAATTAGAGCAGAGTTGAAATCATAGATTTTTTGGTAAATTCACTAGTTTTGATCTTTTCTAACTAAAACAGTTGATGTAGGGCATGAAGAGGAAATATGTTCCTCACTATGATAACCTTACATATCTTAAACACTCCACAAATATTGATGAACAATCAAGAATTTTTTTCTTGAGATTCTTGAATTTGCTTCTTGAAAACCCAATGATCAAGGGTTAAGATTTCTATTAACAATTCATGATTAGATGATGAAATTTGATTTGGAAAGATTGAAATCCTTGGATAAAAACTTACCTTGATGAAGGAGGATGCCACGAGGAGAGAAAAATGCTTCTAGTTCTTTAAAGAATGACTAAAAAGTTAAAAAAATGGATTAAAACTGACTTAACATAATTTGCATCAGCCCGTCCATGTCCCACCTGCGTCCAACAAGTGGGGACTTGAAGCCTACAAGTGGTTCATAGGTTAAACTAGAATCCCCTTACTTTTTTCACTGGTTGTGCTCCACTTGCGGCCCATATGTGATCCACAACTCTTTTTATAGAATGTTGGTCAAAATTAAAATACCATAATTTCTTACTCCAACCTCGCGGTTAAACTGTAAAGAAGATTTAAAGACCTTTACTTTGGTGGGTAGGATATATAACTCTTCTTATTTTAAGATATATTCTTTTTTGAATCAGTAAAGAAGCTTTCAACTCGACTTCGAAGGAGACCTTCACTCTAGTGAAGGTTGGGTAGATTTTTAACTTTTCTTCATTTTACGAATTTTCGTCAATTTCCAACCCACGTGGACATATATGAGGATAGTATGACCCTAACCAACCATAATGATGGGGTAGGTCATTATAACATATACCAATTAAACACATGTTCGTCCGAAAATGTCAAAAGGGAAAGATGAGAAGGAAAGGATAGAAAGAAAGATTACCATACTCCACGAATAAATGAGGGTATCTGCTACACATGTCTGATTCAGTCTCCTAAGTGGACTCCTCTACAGGATGGTTCTTCTACTGGATCTCCACAAATGGAATAACTTTCAATGTCAACTGGTATACCTTCCTATCTAGAATAGCCATAGGTTCCTTTCAATAATACAAACTGTAACACCTCAGAAATCAGACTTAGACTTTCAGCAGAAAAACACAGAAAAATTTGGTGAACCACGACAGGGTTCACGGACTGTGAAAGGAACCACGGTCCGTCGACCTGCCCGTGGTTCACACCCACACAGAAGTGGTGGACCACGGGACCCTTCAAGGGTCGTGGACCACCATATGAGTCGTGGGAAGGCTCGTGGAGGCTAGGCACAGAACACCCAAGCTCAGGCATCAGACCACGGAGCCCACCACGGGTCGTGGTCTTGATGACAGGCCGTGGGAGGGTCCGTCGTCCTGAGCCAGCACACCCCCAGCCCAAGTGAAGAACCACAATGGCCTTCACGGTCCGTGGTCCTATACACGGGCCGTGGTAGGACTCGTGGATGGACTCCCCCCAGAACCAGTAGCACTGAATAAGAACCACGACCCACTTGACGGGCCATGGTCCTAACGACGGACCGTCAGTGGTGCCGTGGTCGGCCCTCGTCAGTTGTTAAGTCAGGGTCATTTTGGTCTTTTCCCCTACGCATTGGGCATTTAAACTATGTCGTTTAATACCTAAACTATGTCATTTTACATAGTTTAAGCTTGATAATTTAGTCAGAACCTATCAAAATCCTTTATTCCCAAAAATCACCAAAACGTAGAGCAAAAAGAGAAGAAAGAGGCGCCAGTTTTCTCAAGAACACGCAACAACTTTTCTTCAGTTCCAATCCCGGTATCAAAGGATTTCTCCGTAGATTTCGTCACCAGGTATGTGTGATTTCACTAGTGGGTTCCTTTCATCCACTAGGTCCCTAGAATTCTGTTAGTTCTTCAGATTCTCATAAACTGTTCAGACCTAGGGTTTCTAGATTTTCAAGATTTATTGTGATTATGGTTCCCTTGATCTAAATAACTTGTTTCTTGATAATTTTAGTATAATTCCCTGCATAGTACCCAGAACCCTAGTTTGTGTAGATTCTCTTAGTTCATGAATTGCACTTTCCAGGTTAGTTAAACAGATAATCATGCTCCAGTTTCGAATGTTACATTATCAGTATATAAATGTTGCATTCTCATATCTACATGTCATTATTTGAGCTATTCAGTATTTCAATTACATTTCAGCTATATACATATTCACTTGGGAGTACACTTAGCACCGTGTTGGACTAGGGTTCAGCGTATTCTCATAGTCTCAGAACTACGTGCCCTCGTAGGAGTATAAGTCCCCTCTGTTGGGCATCATATTTAGTGATCACACCAGTCATGCCTGTATACCCTTGGCAAGGTATATTGGATCCTCTTGATGGGGCGTATACATCGGACTACATGATTAGCTCACGTGGTTTTATGTTGGTTAATAGTAGCTCCCACAATCAGACTCTTAGTGCATTTGACCAGGTTTTCAGTATATACTTCAGTATTCAGTTTAGCATGTCATATTCATGATTAGTACTTGGTCATTGCATTCAGTTTAGGTTTTCAGTTATCTTTTCAGTATTTACGTTCTTACTCAGTTTACAGTATTGCTCAGTTATGTCTTGTTCAACTGATATATGTTTGTTCATCTTAGTACCTATATCCTGATTTCTCAGTACATTCAAAGTACTGATGCATACTCTGCGCTACATCCTTTCATGATGTAGGTTCAGGTACTTAGCATCCAGATCGCGCTTAGATCAATTCTCCATCCGCACTCAGCTGCTTCTGTGGTGAGTCCTCATATTCCGAGGAAAATAGACATACTTTTATTTTATTCTTTACTTTCAGTTTTCAGTTTTGTTAGAGTTAGCTGGGGAGCATGTCCTAGCAACTCAACTCAGTTAGAGGCTTTTCTAACATAGTAGTACTATCAGCTTGACCTGTTAAGTTTGATCTTTCAGTTTTATTAAACTCTTAGTATGTTTTATACATTCAGACTGGATGGGTATTCTCTATTTTCTAGTTATCTATTGTTTAGCTTCCGCATAGTTTATGTTTTATTCAGTTATTCTTAGTATGCTTGATATATGCAAGATACAGGGTTAGCTTGGTGTCACTCGTGATCCTAGGTCCCGTGTTACGTCAAGGGGGTAGCCTCGGGGTGTGACAAAGATGGTATCAAAGCATTAGGTTCATGAGTCCTAGGATGTCTGAAAGCCACACTAAGTAGAGTCTCTTTCGGGGGTGTGAAGTGCACCACATCTATGAGAGGGAGGCTACGAAGTGTTTTAAGAAAAACTTCACTTTCTTTGTTAATCTTATCGTACGTGGGTATGATCCAACTTCTCCTTTCTAATTCGTCGTTATGCGCTTCAGATAATGCCTTCTTGTAGAGCTAATGCACGTAATGCTAACGCAGTTTCTCCAGTCCCGAACCATGAGGTTACGAATGCAGAATTTCAGAATGCGATCCAGCTCTTGGCTCAGAGTGTGGCCAATCAGAATAATCAGCAGGTCCCAGTTCCTGCTAATACTAATGGTGGATCAACTGCAGCTACGGTTCCATATTTTGTTCGGATGAATCCGCCTGAGTTTCTAGGGTCGAAGGTTGGTGAGGACCCATAAAACTTTATTGATGAGGTTAAGAAAATTTTTGGAGTGATGCAAGTGACTGGAACTGATAGTGTTGAGTTAGCATCCTACCAACTTAAGGATGTGACTCATATCTGGTTCACTCAGTGGAAAGATAACAGGGGTACAGATGCAGCTCCTCTAACTTGGGATTGCTTTACTGGAACTTTCCTAGACAGGTTCTTCCCAAGAGAGTTGACAGAAGCTCAGGTGCAAGAGTTTATGAACTTGAAGTAGCGTTCTATGTCGGTCCAAGAGTACGGGCTGAAGTTCACCCAACTCTCAAGGTATGCTCCACACATGGTTGCCGATTCTAGGGCACAAATGAGTAAGTTCTTGTTTGGGGTATCCGATCTGGTGAAGACTGAGTGCAGGGATGCTATGCTACTAGGGGATATGGATATCTCCAGACTAATGACTCATGCTCAGCAGGTTGAGGGAGATAAGCTTAGAGAGTTGGCTAAGGACAACAAGATGGCTAGAACAGGAAATTATGAGTACTCACAGCTAAAGTAGGATGGTAGAGATCGCTTGCAGTTTCACTAGAGGTCTATAGCCCCAGATCCTTCATCAGCTAGTGCTTCATCCCCTAGGTTTCGACAGGATCAGAAAGGTAGGGCATCAGGCTATAAGTTTCAAGGGAGTGCTTCAGGTAACAAGACCTTCCCAACTTGTCCAAAGTGTGGTAAGAACCATCCGGGCGAGTGTCTTACATCCAAAGAGGGATGTTTTAGGTGTGGTCAGTCTGTCCATAGGTTGAAGGATTGCCCTTTTTCCAGGCAGGGGCAAGGAGGTAACAACAATAGGACTCAATCTACCGCTCCAACAGCACCAGCAGGTTGCCAAACTCAGCAGGGTGTTTCATCTGGTACAGGTGGCGGTCAGCGCCAGAATAAGTTGTTTGCTCTCTAGGCTCGCCAGGATCAGGAAGATTCTCCTAATATGGTCACTGATACGTTACGAGTCTTTCATTTAGATGTTTATGCATTGTTAGATACAGGGGCTACATTGTCTTTTGTAACCCCATATATAGCCGTCAACTTTGGTGTCAGTCCAGAAACTCTTTTAGAACCCTTCTCAGTCTCTACTCCAGTTGGTGACCCAGTTATAGCTAGATGGATATACCGAAATTGCCCTGTCACAGTCTCTCAGAAAGGCACCTCATCAGATCTTATAGAGTTAGAAATGGTAGATTTCGATATCATTCTAGGCATGGACTGGTTACATTCCTGTTATGCCTCAGTCGAATGTAGAACTAGGATCGTTCGGTTTCAGTTTCCAAATGAGCCAGTCTTAGAGTGGAAGGGTAGTAGCTCACTGCCTATGGGTCGGTTCATCTTTTACCTTAAGGCCAGAAAAATGATTTCCAAGGGGTATATCTATCATCTTGTTCAGGTTAAGGATTCAAACTCTGAAACCCAACTCTTGAGTCAGTCCTAGTAGTAAATGAGTTTCCAAAAGTATTTCCAGAAGTTCTTCCCCGTGTTCGTCCCGAAAGGGAAATTGACTTCAGAATAGATCTCATCCCAGATACCCAGCCCATTTCGATTCCTCCTTACAGAATGGCTCCAGCCGAGCTTAAGAAATTGAAAGAACAGTTAAAAGACCTTCTAGATAAGGGCTTCATTAGACCTAGTATCTCTACATGGGGTGCTCCAGTGTTATTCATGAAAATGAAAGATGGTTCTCTCATAATGTGCATTGACTATCGTCAGTTGATTAAAGTCACCATCAAGAATAAGTATCCCATCCCCAGGATTGATGACTTGTTCAACCAACTTCAGGGTGCTAGTTGTTTTTCTAAGATAGACTTCAGATTTGGCTATCATCAGCTCAGAGTTAGAGATAGTGACATTCCGAAGACAGCTTTTAGAACTCGATATAGTCATTATGAATTTGTAGTTCTATCTTTTGGACTAACAAATGCTCTTGTAGCTTTCATGGATTTAATGAACAGGGTGTTCAAACTGTATTTGGACTTGTTCGTTATCGTATTTATTGATGATATCCTCATTTATTCTTGAAGTGAGGAGGAGCATGCGCCTCATCTGAGGGTTGTTCTGCAAACTCTCAAAGATCACCAATTATTCGCTAAGTTCAGCAAATGTAAATTCTGGTTACAGTCTGTCACTTTCCTTGGTCATGTGGTATCCAGCGAAGGGATCCGAGTGGATTCTCAAAAAATTGAGGCAGTACAACACTGGCCCAGACCCACCTCCCCAACAGATATCAGAAGTTTCTTAGGTTTGGCCAGGTATTACAGGAAATTCGTTGAAGGATTTTCATCCATAGCTTCCCCACTCCCTAAGTTGACTTAAAAAAAAGTGAAATTTTAGTGGTCAGATGAGTGTGAGAAAAGCTTCTCGGAACTGAAGACTAGGTTGACTACAGCTCCGGTCTTGACCCTACCAGATGGTTCAGACGGTTATGTGATTTATTGTGAATCATCCAAGGTCAGCTTAGGTTCTGTGTTGATGCAGTGAGGCAAGGTCATAACTTATGCTTCTAGATAGCTTAAGGTTCATGAGAAGAACTACCCGACTCATGACCTTGAGCTTGTAACTATAGTATTTTCCCTAAATATTTGGAGGCACTATTTGTATGGTGTTCATGTCGATGTATTCACAGATCACAAGAGCCTCCAGTATGTGTTCACCCAGAAAGAGTTGAATCTTCGTCAGAGGAGATGGCTTGAATTCCTTAAAGACTATGACATGAATGTGCTTTACCACCCGGGTAAGGCCAATGTGGTGGCTGATGCTCTCAGCAGGCTGTCTATGGGTAGTGTAGCACATGTTGAGGATGAAAAGAAAGAGTTAGCCAAAGATGTTCACCGGCTTGCTCAATTAGGAGTTTGTCTTACGGACACGTCAGATGGTGGTTTGATAGTTCAGAATGTGTCAGAATCTTCATTGGTAGAAGAGGTTAATGAAAAATAGGATAGTGATCCTATATTACTTCAGTTGAAAGGTGCAGTTCATCAATAGAAGGTTGAGGTTTTCTCCCAAGGGAGAGATGGTGTGCTTCGTTACCAGGGCCGCTTATGTGTTCCGAATGTGGGTGAGTTGAGGCAGCAGATCCTTACTGAATCTCATAACTCTAGCTATTCCATTCATCCAGGTGCCACTAAGGTGTACCGTGATATACGGGAAGTCTTTTGGTGGAACGACATGAAGAGAGACATAGCAGATTTTGTGGCAAAGTGTTCTAGTTGTCGACAAGTTAAGGTTGAACATCAGAAACCGGGATGTATGACTCAAGAGATTAACATTCCTACATGGAAGTGGGAAGTGATAAACATGGACTTCATTACAGGTTTACCTCGTACTCGCAGACAGCATGACTCCATTTGGGTGATAGTGGACAAAGTTACTAAGTCCGCTCACTTCTTGGCTGTCAAGACTACAGATTCAGTGGAGGACTATGCCAAACTCTACATCAATGAGATAGTCAAGTTGCATGGGTTTCCCTTGTCTATCATCTCAGATAGAGGTCCTCAGTTTACCTCTCATTTCTGGAAATCATTTTAGAAAGGACTTGGTATCCAGGTAAATCTCAGTACAGCATTTCATCCACAGATGTATGGTGAGGCAGAGCGTACCATTTAGACCTTAGAGGATATGTTGAGAGCTTGCGTGATCGATTTCAAGGGTAGTTGGGATGATCACCTACCTCTCATAGAGTTCGCCTATAATAATAGCTTCCATTCCAGTATTCAGATGGCTCTGTATGAGGAACTATATGGGCGTAGATGCAGGTCCCCGATTGGTTGCTTTGAAGTAGGTGAAGCAGCTTTGATAGTGCCAGATTCAGTTCATGAGGCTTTGGAGAAAGTTCAACTCATCAGAGATAGACTAAAGACAGCCTAGAGTCGTTAGAAGTCCTATGCAGTTATGAGGAGAAGGGACTTAGAGTTTGAAATAGATGATTGGGTTTTTCTGAAGGTGTCACCTTGAAGGGGTGATGAGATTTGACAAGAAAGGGAAGCTCAGTGCTAGATATGTAGGTCCTTAAAGAATCCTGAAAAGAGTTGGTAATGTGGCTTATGAGTTAGAGTTGCCAGCAGAACTAGCAGCGGTTCATCCGGTCTTTCACATTTCCTTGTTGAAGAACTGTGTGGGTGATCCAGCATCAATAGTACTGTTAGAGAGTGTGGTTGTGAAGGATAGTCTCACTTATGAAGAGGTGCCTGTAGATATTCTTGACCGTTAGGTTCGTAGGTTGAGAAATAAAGTAGTCGCTTCAGTGAAGGTTTTGTGAGGAGTCAGTCCGTAGAGGGAGCTACTTGTGAAGCAGAAGCAGCCATGAAGGGCAAATATCCTCATCCATTTCCTTCTGATTCCGTTTCAGCTTGAGGTAATAGTCCCTCTCCAGTCTCTTAATTTACCCTTGCGTAAAATCAGTCTTAGTATCTTGTTCCTTCAGTTATTCTTACATTTCAGTATATTTGCATGTTCTTGGAACTCAGTTTAGTTAGATATCAGTTTCTTGTACTTACTAGTAGGGATTGCAGCTCCTTCTCTCCATACTCAACTAGTTTAGACTTCATTCGAGGATGAATGTTCCCAAGCGGGGGATATTGTAACACCTCAGAAATCAGACTTGGACTTTCAGCAGAAAAGCACTATAAAATTTGGTGAACCACGGCAGGGTTCACGGACCGTGAAACGAACATCGGTCTGTTGACATGCCCGTGGTTCACACGCACCTAGAAGTGGTGGACCACAAGACCCTTCACGGGCCGTGAACCACCACACGAGCCGTGGGAAGGCTCGTGAAGGCTAGGCAGAGAACACCCAAGCTCAGGCCTCAGACCACGGAGCACACCACGGGCCATGGTCTTGATGACGGGCCGTCGGAGGGTCCGTCGTCCTAAGCCAGCAGACCCCAGCACAAGTGAAGAATCACAGTGGCCTTCACGGTCCATGGTTATTCAAACGGGTCGTGATAGGGCTCGTGAATGGACTCCCCACCATTAGAAGTAGCACAGGCCAAGAACCATGACCCACTTGACGTGTCGTTGTCCCAACGACGAACCGTCAATGGTGCCGTGGTCGGCCCTCGTCAGCTGTTAAGTCAAGGTCGTTTTGATATTTTCCCCTACGAATTGGGCATTTAAACTACGTCGTTTTACATAGTTTAAGCCTGATAATTTAGTCAGAACCTATCTAAAACCTTTATTCCTAAAAATCACCAAAACTTATAGCAAAAAGAGAAGAAAGAGGCGCCAGTTTTCTCAAGAACACGCAACAACTTTTCTTCAGTTCCAACCCCGGTATCAAAGGATTTCTCTGTATATTTCGTCACCAGGTATGTGTAATTTCACTAGTGGGTTCCTTTCATCCACTAGGTCCCTAGAATTCTGTTAGTTCTTCAGATTCTCATAAACTGTTCAGACCTAGGGTTTTTAGATTTTCAAGATTTATTGTGATTATGGTTCCCTTGATCTAAATAACTTGTTTCTTGATAATTTTAGTATAATTCCCTGCATAGTACCCAGAACCCTAGTTTGTGTAGATTCTCTTAGTTCATGAATTGCACTTTCCAGGTTAGTTAAACAGATAATCATGCTCCAGTTTTGAATGTTACATTATCAGTATATAAATGTTGCATTCTCATATATGCATGTCATTATTTGAGCTATTCAGTATTTCAATTACATTTCAGCTATATACATATTCACTTTGGAGTAGACTTAGCACCGAGTTGGACTAGGGTTCAGCGTACCCTCATAGTCCCAGAACGTCGTGCCCTCGTATGAGTATAAGTCCCCTCTGTTGGGCATCAGATTTAGTGATCACACCAGTCATGCCTTTATACCCCAGGCAAGGTATATTGGGTCCTCTCGATAGGGCGTATATATCAGACTCCACGTTTAGCTCACGTGGTTTTATGTCAGTTAATAGTAGCTCCCACAGTCAGACTCTTAGTGCATTTGACTAGGTTTTCAATATATACTTCAGTATTCAGTTTAGCATGTCATATTCATGATTAGTACTTGGTCATTTCATTCAGTTTAGCTTTTCAGTTATCTTTTCTGTATTTACATTTTTGCTCAGTTTACAGTATTGCTCAAATATGCCTTGTTCAGCTTATATATGTTTGTTCAGCTTAGTATCTATATCCTGCATGCTCAGTACATTCAAAGTACTGATGCATACTCTGCGCTATATCTTTTCATGATGTAGGTTCAGGTACTCAGCATCCAGATCACACTTAGATCGATTCTCAGTCCGCACTCAGTTGCTTCAGTGGTGAGTCCTCATATTCCGAGGATAATAGACATGTTTTTATTTTAGTCTTTACTTTTAGTTTTTAGTTTTGTTAGAGCTAGCTGGGAAGCATGTCCCAGCAACTCAACTCAGTTAGAGGCTTTTCAGACATAGTAGTAGTATCAGCTTGACCTGTTAAGTTTGATCTTTCAGTATTATTAAACTCTTAGTATGTTTTATACATTCATACTATATGGGTATTCCCAATTTTCCAGTTATCTAGTGTTTAGCTTCCGCATAGTTTATGTTTTATTCAGTTATACTTAGTATGCTTGATAAATGCCAGACACATGGTTAGCTTGGGGTCACTCGTGATCCTACGTCCCGCGTTACGTCAAGTGGGTATCCTCGGGGCGTGACACAAACTCTCATCAGAAAATACATAGTGCCAATGGATGATATAATTACCATTACCATGAATTTCTTTTAGCATGAACATACGAAATACTGGATGATCACCTAACAAACCTTGATCTCACGATCTCACCTCTTTGAAGATTAGTACCCCATGATCTCACCTTGAATGCATCAAACCAACCAATGAGAGATCTATACCTCTTTCCATGCGATCTCTCAAATAGAGTCATATTAATGCTAGAGTGATAACTATTATTATATGCAAACTCAACAAATGGCAAGAACTGGTCCCAATGACCACAAAAGTGTATCACACATGTGTTGAGATGTCCTACAACACCTAAATAGTCTACTTAGACTGCCCATCGATCAAAGGATGAAAAGTTTTACTCCAATCAAGTCTAATTCCCAACTCGGTCTGTAAGACCATCTAAAAGTTAGAAATAAAAGGCATACCTTTATCAGAAATAATAGAAATTGAGACTCCATGCAATCGAACAATCTCAAGGATAAATCTAGGCCTATTTCTCTGCATTATAAGTCACCTAAACTAGTATAAAGTGCAATAACTTATTCAACCTATCCAAAATCACCCAAATATAATCAAACCTATCCAAGGTCATAAGAATACTAACAATGAAATTCATAGCAATCCTTTCCCACTTTTATTTAGGTATGGGCATCCTGTAAAGCATACCCCAATCCTCTAATGCTCATACTTAACCTATTGGTAATTTGGTCACTGAGAAATAAACTCCATAATGTCACGCTTTATATAACTCTACCAGTAGTGTTGCCTCAAGTCACAATACATCTTGGTGGCTCTACGATGCTAAGAATGCATGTGTTTTCTGGGTAATTGTTAGTACAACTGAGTTATGAATTATTTTTGGCTAAATGATAGATGATTGCGTGTTGAAAAACTTTGGATTTTTCTTTTATTTTCTTGAGAAACAATCAAAGACTTGTGTTTGGAGGATCATATGTGGTAAAAATCACCATTTTATTACTACCATTTTCTATAGCTTTCGAGTTCAAAAGTAATAAATTGATCTAAGAATTCTAATGAATTGTGTTTGACTTAAAGAGATTGAAGTGTAATACAATTAGCTTGTGCAAATTAAGTGATTAGAGTTAAGATCCAAGTTGATTGTGGAATGGAAGGAAGTGCATTATGGAGCAAAATCATTTTATTGTTGTCACAATTCTTTGACTGTAGAGCACAAACAAAATTACTACCACAATGTGGTCCACTTTCTAATCTGGAATAGGAAAACTCTAGAGAGTGATTTTTTCTATTTCCATCAACATTGTGGAGCACAATCACCCGATTGATGGCACATTCATCTAATTTTTAGCATATATTATCTGGAGAGGGCATCCAGGTAAGTTCTCTAAAGATCAAAGTAGTTAAGAACTTGCCTAGACCCCTTTCTCCTTCAGATATTAGGAGTTTCTTAGGTTTAACTGCTTACTACAGATGGTTTGTTAAAGGATTTTTCTCTATTGATTCTTGTTTATCTAGATTAACAAATATGAAGAAAGTTAAATTTTAGTGGTACAAAGCTTGCGAGAAGAGCTTTTAGGATTTTAAAACTCGACTTACTTCAGCCCCAATTTTGGTTCAAATAGATTCATAATTTATTGTGATGTTTTCAGAGTTGGTCTTTGTTGTGTATTGATACAATATGGTAAGGTCATAGCATATGATTCTAGGAAACTCAAGTTTCATGATAAAAACTACCCGAGACATGATCTGGAATTAGTAACTATAGTATATGCTTTGAAGATATGGAAGCACTATATTTATGGTGTTCATGTGGACGTGTTTACAGATCATAAGAGTCTTCAGTATGTGTTCAGTCAGGAATAATTGAATCTTCATTAGAGGAGATGACTTGAGTTGTTGAAGGATTATGACATGAGTGCTATATACCATCCAGATAAAGCAACGTAGTGGCAGATTCTCTCAGCACGTTCTCATGAACAATGTTGCTCACATTGAGGAGGAGAGAAAATAGTGAGTGTGTGATGTTCAAAGGCTTCTTTTTTTTAAAGTTTGCCTTTTGGATTTCACAGATGGTGGAGTTATTGTTCAGTATAGATCATAATAGCCTCTAGTGATGGAAGTTAAGGAAAAATAGAATGATGATCCAACCTTGGTCGAACCGGAGGAATTAGTGCTTAAAAAGACTGTTGAGGCTTTCACCCAATTCTATTCACAAAAGAGCTAGTAAGATGTACCGTGATCTGCGGAAGTCTATTACTTGGAATGGTATAAATAAAAATATTACAGAATTTGTCAGCTAGGTGTCCAAATTGCCAACATGTTAAGGTTGAACATACGAAACCAAGAGGTATGACTCAGGATATCAACATTCCTACTTGGAAGTGGGAAGATTTGAATATGAATTTTATTACAAATTTTCCTCACATCATCGACAACATGATTCTATATGGGTGGTTGTAGACCGGGTGACTAAGTCAGCATATTTCCTACCAGTTAAGACTTCCTATTCAATCGATGATTATGCTAGAATTTACATCCAATACTTGGTGAAATTGCATGAATTTCCATTATCCATCATATGAGATAGGGTTAGTTCACATCTCAGTTTTGAAAATTGTTTAAGAAAGATTTTGGTACTCAGGTTAAGATTAGCATAGTTTTTCATCCACAGACGGATGATTAGGCATAACAGACTATTCAAACCTTGGAGGATATGTTGAGAGATTGTTTTATTGACTTTAAAGGTAATTGTGATGACCAATTACCTCTCATTGAGTTTTCTTATAATAAAAGTTACCACTCCATTATTCAAATGTCTCCATTTGAGGAGCTCTATGGTAGGAGGGGTAGGTCTCTTATAGGATGGTTTGAGGTTGGTGAAGTGACTTTGATAGGGTCTGAATCAGTTCATGAGACTATGGAGAAAGTCCAACTTATTAGAGGAAGGTTGAGAATGGCTTAGAGTAGACAAAAATCATATGCATATGTGAGAAAAAGAGAGCTTCAATTTACTATTGATGATTGGGTCTATCTAAAAATTTCATCCATGAAAAGGGTGATGAGGCTTCAGAAGAAACGAAATATTAGTCCCCATTCCGTAGGTTGTTACCATATTGTGATGCGCTTTGGTAATGTGGCCTATGACCTAGATTTACCTGTAGAGCTAGCATCAGTGCAACTAGTGTTTCATGTATTCTTGTTGAAGAAGTGCCTTTAGAAAGTTTTGTTGTACAAGGAAGTCTCTCTTACGAAGATTTCCTAGTTGAGATTATTTACCGTCGGGTTCATAAGTTGAGGAATAAGATAGTAGCTTCAATAATAGTCCTTTGGAGGAATCAATTAGTTGAGGGAGCTACTTGGGAAGCAGAAGCAACTATAATGGCCAAGTACCCCCCACCTCTTTCGTTTCGGTTCTGGTTTAGTGTGAGGTAATATTTCCTCCATATTCATGTATTTCAATTATTCCCATGTCTTAGTTTGCAGGAATGTTCGTGAAGTCAGTGTAGCTTTCATGTTTTAGTTTAGAGTCAGGCACTCCATCAGTTTTCAGTATTTAACTTTTAGTCTTGGGATTGCAATCCTTTGCCTACTTTTTTCATCTTGTTTAGACTCCATTTAATGACAAACATTCCCAAGGGGGAGATATTTTAACACCCCAAAAGTCCTAAGTCCAGAATAGATCATGAGAAGGTAAAAAAATCCTAGTCTGTAGAAAGTTTGGGATTTACGGGAAACTTTAACAAGCCGTAAAGGGAACTAAGGACCTTAGATGCAACCCGTAGATCAAAGTTCATAAATAGGAAATCATTATTGAGATTTATAGGGTTAGCTTAGTGATCACAAAAACTCTTTTGAGTCGTAGATGGACTCGTAGATCAAATTTCTAAAACTCAGAACTTCAGTCTGATTCTTGTGAACTTTGTTTATGGCTCGTAGATTGATCTACAGACCATAGATTGGTCTCATAGATCAAACTTTATAAACTCAGTATTTACTTTGATTTCCATGAGAGATATCTACGGTCAGTAGATGGAACCACAAACCTTAGATGGGTTCGTGGAACCTACCGAAGTCAGTTTTATTTCAGGGTTGTTTTGGTCTTTTTCCACTATTTTAATCCCTATACTATGTCATTTTAGCCTATCCTAAGTGGTATTAAAGGGAATTAAGTCAAGAAAAATCCCTCTCATATGCTAACCACTTAGAATCTAACATCTAGTGCGATCAAACTCTTCTCAAGCAAGAACTAGGGTTCCTCATCTCCAAGCTTCTGTTCAAGAATTCAAGCTAGGGCTTTCATTCCAGGTATGTGGAATTTCATCAATAGGTTTCCTTTTACCCATTCAGTCCTAAATAAAACCAAGTTTCTCAGTTAATGATTTCTACACAGTTAGAGTTCTTTTGTAAAGTATGACTTTTCATTATCTTTCACAACATTCTTCATGAATAGTTTAATAATGTGTTGTCAAACTATAATAAAATGTTTCTAAACAATATTTTCATGAAACCCTCAGAATGTTGATTTGTTCATGTCTCAAAACTATGCTATTTCAGTTGCATGCCTCAGATTATCAATTTTTCATGATTAAAGATACTTTCAGATAAAGTGTCCCTCAGCTATCATCAGATTATCAGTATTTTCATAAGCTACTTAGTTATTGTCAATTTATCACATCATTCAGTATTATAAGACTATTATTGTTTGCAGTTTATTTGTGTGTTTCCGTTGGGAGTGTTACTTAGCATTGAGTGGACCTACGGATGAAGGCTCACCCGTTAGTTGAGGACTAAGAAATTTAGTAACAATCCCTAAGTCCCAAAACTTTGTTCCACCATAAGTATGTAAGGGTCACCCACTAGAACAAGACTGACACCTTAGTCCTTTATGGACATTAGCTTTGTGGTACCACATTAGCTCAAATTCGTCTTTATACTCTGGAAAAGTATGTTGGACGCTTTTGATGGGGATTATACATCAAACTCCGTATTAGCTCATATTATTATATGTCGGTTAGTAGCTCCCATAATTTAGTCTCAGTTATTGCATGGCCTTGTAGTCAGTTATTTCACTTTATGTATTTATGAGTTACATGTTTTACTACTTGGTCATCGTATTACTTCATGTCATTTTAGTTAAGTATTTTAGACTCAGCATGTTCAGTTTTTTTTTAATCAAGCATACCCTACGTACTTAGTATAGTCAAAGTATTGACCATATACCTTCGCACTATATAGTTTCAGACATTTAACATCTAGCTCACAGTTAGAACGATCTGTTATCAGCAGCAGAGTTGGTGAGTCTCATCTTTTAGGGATGACCTTCATGTTTCTCTTTTAGTATTTATTTTTAGTTTTCAAATAGTTAGAGTTAGTTGGGGGCTTATTCTAGCAACTCATCATAGTAGAGGCTTCCAGACAGTTAGTCAGATTTTAGTTTCTTCTTTAAGTATGTTTGATGAACGCGTCTTCAAGTATGTATTCTTAAATATTCAGACTTATTATAAAATTCAATCTAACTTCCGCATTCAATTATCTACTATTATTATGTATCTGAATCTTAGTGTCATGCCATACTTAGGTTAGCTTGGGGTCATTTGTAGATCTAAGAACTATGTCACGACTAGGGGGTAGTCTTGGGCCGTGACAATCATGTAGCTCTATCTTATCTAATCTGCAAAACCTTTGTTATCAAGGTGAACATTTTTTGGTCGATCTCTTCATGGAATAAGAGTTGAAGATTGTCACAACCCGAAATACCAAGTCATGATGGCACAAATTGGTATTAGAGCCTTAGGTTCACCGATGTCACATGTACAAAGCTAATGTCTAGTAGAGTCTTGTTGATTTTGTGTTGTTATGAACCAAGACTACTACCAAGACGTGACATGGTACTTAGAATCCCAAGAGACTCCACGTGAACCACAAGGCATAGAATGACCCTAAGATAACAACATAACTGAAATAACATGAAGCCAAATATAAGTCTCCAAAAGATAATCTCAACATAAATCTAATATGTGTATACAAAGACCCAAATGGGAAAATACTATATCTAACAACAAGCCTCTATTACATAAGAGTGGCTAGGACAAGCCCTAGCTTACTTGAATAATCTTAAAACTGAAATATGTCTAAATTTACATAAAAGCACAAGGCTGGCCATCTCCCCGAACCATGATGACTCACCAAATCTGAGTAAAGTTGATAGATTCCATTACTCACCGCGGCCTGAGTGACATGCGTCAGAACATATATCATAAAATAATAGGCACAAGAGATGTATGTGGTCAGTAGTCGGAATATACTGAACATGGGGAAATAAGCATGAGTATAACATGATAGCATGATAAGTCTTAAAACATGATAATGTAATGACCAAGTAAGCATGACATAAATATGATCATATGATTTCATAAAATATAGTACAAGGTCATGCATTCTTCTTTAAATCATAGTCATAGCATAAGTCTTTGAGGAAGTCATAAATCTTTGTGGGAGATATTGTTAACTAACACAAACTATGTAAGCTATAAGATAGAGTTTAGTATACTACTCCCACATCGAAATGAGAGTGTCCTACTTGCATATGTAAGGACCATAATCATGAGCTTAGGTGGATCCACTAGCTAATGTCCAATCGGGAGATAATCTACAGGGGCACGTAGTTCTGGGATCTGGGTAATTACCTCTTGTCCAACTCGGTGCTAAGTAAACCCTCAATTGAAAACATGCATAACCATATTCATAATCTTTGAAATGGTAAGAATCTATTAATACCAAATCATTCCTAAAAATCTCATAGTCATAAGGATAGTTCCTTTAAAAATCATGATTTCATAATATACTCATAAGAGACACTTTAATCAAACACATATAAATCATTTTAGTCTTTTCATAATAAGAAGTACTTCACTAAGAGGTATCTAAATCATGTCATTCTTTCATAATGAGAGGTACTTCAATGGGAAGCCTCATATTTTCATAAAACTGATAATTACTCTATTCGAAAGCATCCTTGATTCATAAAATCTTTCATAACATAATGCATGCATATCATCATAGCTTGAATTCTTATGATAAAATACTCACATGGCCTGGTTTCATATCATTGAAAATATTGAAAAATATGATCAAATCATTCCTAGTAAGATCAATCATGATGAATAATCTTGAAATCAATTGAACCCATAAGAAAATTATGATAACTTTAGAATTGAGTAAGAATCATAAAGTAGAATTTGAGATTTCTTTGAGACTCAATGGGTGAAAAGGAACCTATTTTGAAAAAATTTCCCACATACCTTGATCAAAGCCCGGATGGAAATCTTCAATGTAGGCTTGGAATCCTTGAAACCCTAGCTTGATTGGAGAAGAGGAAGACTTTAGAGAGAATTTGGAGTTTGAGAGAATGAGAGTGAATAGAATTAGTTATGGGTCTTCAAAGTATTCCTAAAACGACGTAGTATAGGAATTAAAAGAGTAGGAAAAGAACCAAATAACTTTGTGAAATAATTGTCGATCATGTTCTACGGCTCAATCTACAGGCCGTACTTCCTTACACGGACCGTAAAGGCCATCCGTAGAAGAACCACAAAAAACCATAACCTAGAACTTGGAACCACGAATCAATCGCACGATTCGTCCTCTAATCCATGACTAGTACTGTCAAGTCATCAAACTAATCCCTGGAAATTAACTTTTTGTATAATAATTCATGAGCAGGTCTGTGTGACCCCTCAAACATGTATGACCTATACAAGTCCCTCGTGGACTTCCAAGTACCAAACTCACCTAAGTCGGAGGACCATTTCTATGAGTCCCAAATACGACCCTTCTTCCCAACTATGAGCCATCATGTTGGCTCGTGTATTAAGGTCAGAGAATTACCATTTTCCAACTTTCTAATCTCACTCTTCTACAACCATCCATGAGCTATATAACAATACACGACTCATACATGGGCTCGTACAATAGTGCACCAATAAATTTATGCAACTTTTAAATTTCCAAGCTACCTTTTACATTTCTGAGGTGTTATAGGAGCGAAACTATCTTTGGGAAGTTACAAGACATCTTTAGAAAGATTGTCTATTTTTTATCGTTACATGATTCATGTGTATTATTGGTTTCTTGGAATCCTAGTTATTTTATTCTTTCATAGGATGGCTCACAAGTGCAACTCAACGGCTAGGGGTGATGCACCCAAGCTTGTTGGTAGAGTCCCAGTTAGGGGCAGAGCATGACCTCAAGGTCGTGCAAGGGCTACAATACCAGCCTAGGACATGCATAGGACTCTAGAGCCAGTGGGGTCGAGACTAGCCCATCCACCAGCCGGACCAATTGTGGCTCTAGACTTACAAACAACTATTGCTTAGTTACTAGCTATATTGGGGTGCATGCACCAGGCCCCAACTCTAGCTAGGCCAGCATCGCAGGATCAACCTACCGCAGCCGCTCCAAAGGTAGAGGTGCCACTAGTCCCTCTATTTCCCAACCAATTATTACAGTGAGGACTATGCCATTAGAGTAGAAGAAGATGCCTAGAATGTTCTTGAGATTGTCACCTCTGAGGTTTCTAGGGCTATTGGGAAGGATGTACATGGGTTTTTGACTATGTGCCATTATTAGATGTAAACCTTGGGGCTGGTGGAGTCGAGAGGAGCTGACTTCACAGTTTATCTACTTGATGGGTCAGCCAGGTAGTATTGGCATAGATTTATTAGGTGTAGACCAGTTGGATCACCTCTAATATCGTGGACGGAATTTTTCTTAGGCATTTTTGGCTTGATTGTGGAGCGTTAGGGATTGACTCTGAGATTAGTTCTCCGGGTTTGAACATGGCTCCATGATGTATTGGAGTATGATTCAAGTTTTCATGAGCTATCCAGGCATACTGCAATGATATTACCTACTGAGTAGTAGAGGGTTCGTTGTTTGTCCATTATTTGAGGCTACAATTATGGATTTAGACCGAGTCTATGGCTTCACCAAGAAGATCACTTTAAGATGTCATGGACCATGTCAACACTATAGAGAAGCTCCCATAAGGCCAAGGTGGTAGTGACAAGAGGGCTCGTCACCAAGATAGATACAACAGGTTCCATTCTAGGGTAGCGACACATATGATAGGCCTCGCCAGTGGTTTCACCAAGGTCAGTATAGCCGGCTTATTAAGGTTGCCCTTCAGGCTTCTAAGGGTGATCAGTACAACTAAGAGGGTTCTGGCGCATATCAGAGTTCCCAGGGTTCATATTCATTCTCTTTAGGTCATGGCGGCTGATCTTCTCAGGGATGGACCCCCCAAGATTGTTTTAGTGTGGGGATTCTTATTATTGGTCCAAATATTATCCCTGATGTGGGACGATTCCACTTGCTCCATATTTAGCTCAATCAGTATTAGTACTAGCATCTCTAGCTAGAGGTAGTGCCCATGGTCTAGACCGATGGGGTACCCATCAGGCAGCTCAGGAGGATACCAGGGAGGTAGGTCAGCTCGTAGATCTGATGCAAAGGGAAGAGGCGGACATGGCCACTTATATGCATCTCCAGTGAGGGAAGATGTTGAGGCATTAGATGGTGTTATCAAATGTACGATTCTTTTATGCCATTAGCCCACCTCAACTTTATTTAATTCGGGCCATACTTTTTCATATGTATATGTATATGTATATCATGCTTCTCAGTTGATTATGTGTTTTGAGCCTTTATCAGAATCATTGCATGGTTCGACCCCCGTGAGTGAGTCTTTCTCATATGTATATGTATAACATGCATCACCTCAAACACTTTCTGCAACTCTTCCACAAAGTTCTCCGGATCCTCAGTGACACTTGAACAGGTGAAGTCTGGAGGATTCATCCTCAAGAACTCACGGATTTTGGATGTATCAGCCACATCTTGTCGAACCCCCCTCTTTTCCCAGCTTGGTTGGTCACAACTTGACTCAACATTCGGATAGCATCCCGAAACTCAGCATTAGTGACCTCTCCTTGGGGTTGCACTTCTGATGCATTGGGGACCCATTGATCCTGAGGATCAACATTCCTACTAGCATAACGACCTCGAACATCTCTTTGTGGAGGCATGATCTGAATGATACGCACACGCACAAATTAGAAAAAAACTTTTATAGAGTTGAACTCTATCGCATAAAAATAGTATGTAAGAACTGAGATAGTTCCTAAATGTCGTAGCCTCCTAATTATAGATGTGGCGCGCTTCACACCGATAACCAAGAATCTACAGACACGGCTTCATAGACACCATAGGACTCTTGAAAACCTGTCTCTGATATCAAGTTTGTCATGCCCCGAGCCAACACCCTAGACAAGGCCGGCACTCGAGAACCATTTCTGGTCCCCAAGCAAACCGTTGGACTGGTTTAATACTCAGCGGAAGACTTACTCAATAGTAGATGAACTCAAAAGTAAAGGTTTCTCAAAAGTCTCAAAATAGATAACTCAGAATATTTAAAAAAAACATTCAACTGGCCCATAAGAGGCAACTCAAGTCTTAAACATTTAACAATGGAAATGGAAAGACTCCTCAAAACACTACTGTCTACAAAGCCTCTAATAACTATGAGGGAAGTAGGGACAAGACCCACAACCTCCTAACAATACTGAAAGTAGATGTGGAACCCTCTAAAGCAATCAGGCTCACCATAGCACCTCTGGACCTGCAAGTGGTATCAACGGAGCGCCTACTGATGACCTTGGTTACCTATATCTGCATCATGAAAGATGCAGGCCAAATGGCGTCAGTACATGAAATGTACGAGCATGCAAGGGGAACTCTAAAGCACAGACATAAGCTTGAGCTGTTAAAAAGGAAGAACATACTAACCTCATCTCAACTCAACTCAACTCAAGGATACTCAACTCATTGATACTCAACTCAATTCAATATAAAAGCAGCAGTAAAGATGGAGTATAAAGAAAGCTTTTAAAACAGTAGTTAATAACTCAATGTATTTAAAAATACATTACTATCTCTTTGCTCTTATTTGGGAGATTCTCTAACCGACAAATATCACTATGAACTAGGTGATGATACAACGTCTCGGCCACACTGCCAAAACTGTCTTATACCTTGCCGGAGTATAAGACATTCTCAACTAAATGGATCCACTAAGCTATGCTTAAAAGCATTAAGGAATCATCTAAAAAGTATGACCTTTTTTACCTATGTTGGCATACATAGTTTATGAGGACTTTGAGTTGTCTGAACTCGTCTCCATATCGATACTCAATACTACTCCCAATAATATAACTCATGCTCATATGTTTAAAAACATATCCTCATCCTCAAACTTTGAGATTATTACTCAAAAGGTTTTCTTAAAAGAGACAGTGCTGAAAAACTTCTCATGAACTCATTTGGAAATCAAAGTTTCCTCTCATTTTAAATGTAAAACATTTACTCTTAGTAATACTTAGTTCCCTTATATTCATTTTTGAAAACATTAATTCAACTCTCCTCGTCCTCATGCTCATGTACTCAAGTCTTAAAACAAGTTTTAAAAGTTTGCAAAAGACTTCTTAAAATGACTCAAAGAACTCCCTCAAACTTTACTCTTAACTTTATCTTGAATTTGAAATGTGAATTCAAGAATTATAATTTGGATATACAGGATTTCTAAATGATAATATGTAGTTTGGATGGTTACAATCAGGAAGAAAGCAAAGATACGTATTAAAAGAACTCAGACGGAATGAAAAAATGGAAGACGGACAGGGGCAGGCGACCATGGCGCAGGGCGCCATCTCCTAAACTACAGAGCACCATTTCTGGCGCACTGCAGGCGTGGCGCGCCAGCCCTTCTAACGCATCCATGGTGCGTCGCGCCACCCCTCCCTAGAATGTTCTGGCGAATTTTTCTTCTCAATTTTTGGCCCTAATTCACCAAGAATCAATGGCTTTCTTCCAAACTTCCTTAAGATTCGTAAACCCAACATAAATAAATGAAAATCTACTCAAAATCCCTCAAAAACTACCCTCGCCTCAAGAACTCATCAAAACCCCATTTACAAAGAATGAAGAACGAAACCTCAAGAAATTCATCAAAAACCTTAATACACGGATTTTCATGGATGAATTTAATAAAGAAAATTATGATTGGCATAAGGGTGAACGAACCCATCATTATGAAAACTTACATACCACGTAAGGATCAAATCCTTGGCGAAATTCCTCAAAGATCGCAAGAATGTTGAACTCTTGAAGCTTTTCCCCCTTTTCTCCTCTTAAACTTTTCCCTAACCTTCCAAACGTTTTAGACTTTAGCGTAAACTGATTTTAATCAGATTTGACCCTTTATTTGGGTGGAAAAGCGTGTGGACTTAGTGGGGTAAGGAAAAGACCAAAATACCCCTCCATAATTCGTATGAATTTTCGTAACTGGACAGGCAAAACTCAAACAGGCATATTTCCCTCATCCCAACTCAGAATTTAGCAAACTCGGTTTATTTGAAAAGAGGACTCAAAAATCTTTCATTTGATATCTCATGATCCACCTAATACATCCTGTGTTGAAAGTTATGGTCATTTGAAGCTTACCCCAAAACTCACAATTGAAGTCTAACTTGCACAAATCTCAATTTAGCTCTTTTCGGTTTAGTTCTTTCTAAAATTAGCTCTTTCTAAGACCGAGGTGTCACACCCATAGAGTAAATTTCATCAAGTCTTCACTATTGAGTCTTATACAACTACATTAAGCTTTCCCAAGTCAAGATGGTGTTAGAGAGCTCAATCAATGTTCACAACCAGCCAACCATTGATTTTAGATTAACACTACAAGAAAACAATAGATTAATATAATACAATCAATATTAAATCTGATAAATTAATACCCTTACATGTTTTACACCTCCATATACCACACACACCCCTAGATAAGGTATTAGCTATTCATAAAAGATGAAAAGAGACAATATACCCATAAAAGAAAGCTCCATTTCAAGCTAAATCGATAAGAGAAACTTGAATTGACCCAAATATGAGTTTTCTTTTTCTAAAAGCTAAGAAGTTTTTACTTTTTCTCTATTCTCTACCTTGCATACTATTTTTTGTTCCATCTTATTCTATGTCTATTTCCCTAATTGGGAAGAACATAAAGGTACACAATTGCACAAATACCTATTCTATCCTTGGAAAATACCAAAAGAAAACACTCTTTTTCCAAAATTAGATTTTGCGCTTCAGCTTGTGTCCTTCGAACTTGCGCTGGATCGGCGAGACACTGATTAAAGAAAGTGGACCACCAATCGCCTTGTCGCATAAACCTTCAGTTTTTCATCACGAGCTTCTGTGTTGGGATCGGTGAACACCGAATGGTAATTGTGCCACACAATCTTTATGTTTCTACTAAGACAACAAAGCACCATAAGAGTCGGCGTTTAGTCGGTGAGACGCATGCTAGCTTCTGCGGGGCACCCGTTCCATACAGGTGTGCTTCAGTTCTTTTTGGCTTCAAATCCATCAGACATGTTTTTCCAAGGAATGCCTTCATACAAGAGAACTGGGGCCTAAAAATCCTTCAATAAGCATTATAACATGGAAAGAATTCAAGAATTTGAGTCCAATCAGTCGGTAAAATACCAACTCATCTATATAGTTTACATGAAATCTATGAGTTTATAGAGAAAAATTACAAGAAGAATATAAGATATAACTTTCAAGTGCTCCATGGTTCTAAAACAACATACTATGACATCAATCTATATATTTCTCAATTAGGTATATATGTAGTTTACATGTGGTACATCAATATAATGAAAATTATTTTTATAGTGATTATCGGTGATTCTTTCCTCTCTTTTTTTCTATACACTTGAATTAAAGACCTATAAAATAAAGTATGCAAAACCAATAAGAGTAAGTAAAATCACAAACTTTCAGTAAGATTGATATGTTTATGTTATTTGAAAAAAATGAAATAACATGATCATATAAAAATAATGATGCCCTCAACATTTTCAATTCATGAATCCGCCTCTGACATTGATGATGTGTGACATGTTCTACTAACAAATATTTTAAATGTTAAAAGTATAATTTCAAATTTAGAGAAAAGACATAAAGTTACCACTGAAGTTGTCTCGGATTTTCAAAAAGACACCTTAACTTTGCAACCGTCTTATTACCCCACTAAAAAATTTTAAACTGATATTATTATATCATTTTTCGATCAGCCCCATATTTTAAGAAGCAACCAATCATTACATGACACGTGTTAATTTAATTAAAAATATAATTTTTTTCATTTTAAGTTTTTCTTTTCTTTTTTTTTCTTTATTTCTCTCTCTCTCTTACTTTTTGACTTATTTTAATTTTGATTTCATCTTAAATTTCACTTCATCTTCCACCCCCCACTTTCAATCTGATCCATCTTTTCATTTTCTTTCTTTTTCTTCACCTCCCACCCTCACCCCACCCCCACGTCAAGTTGAAACCCTCTCCCATTTTTTTATTCATTTTCTTCTTTTTCTCCGATCAAATTCTTTATTTCAGTAATTTCTTTATGAAAAAAAATCATACTAATTTCTAGACTTTATTGAATTATTGATAACAAAACTAATTATTTTTCTAAGAAAATTTAAAATTTTGAAGGTATCATTGTCACGACCCAGGGGTACCCCCTAGATATAACATGGCGTATAGAACCCCGAAGGACTCCATACAAGCCACTTAGCTCTCATAACATAAGAAATAGAACAATAAGAGTAAAACAATAGTCCAAGTGTAAATCATTTTATAAAACGAAAAGCGGAAGTCTAAACTCATGTCTTATCATAGCCATCTAATACAATCGAATGAAATTGGGTCTAACCCATACATCATGTTCAAAACGAAATACAAGAAAGAAACTAAGAAGAAAAAACTCCATCCTCGAACCATGAGGACTCACCAAAGCTCGGGAATATCTCAAGTCAACCTCTAGCCACGAGAACCTGAAACCTGACTGTCGGACCCTATATTTGAGGAAAATGTAGGCAAGAGTATGCGTTAGTACAAAACAATGTACCAAGTATGATAGCCATGCATAAAACATTTAAAACATGCTAAAAGGGACATTTCATTTCAAGATATGCAATTGACCAAATTAAACATGATATACAGCTTTATAAAATATAATTCATAAAAATCATGGTTAATGCAAGCTAACTTCATCTTTAAGCCTTTGAACACATGTAAGATACTTCTTGAAGTAACCTTAGTTCTTTATTACTTGTGGTGAAATTATCTTTAACTGACATGAGACTATATGAGCTATAATATGATCACTCGGTGTCTCCCACACCGAAAAGGATTGTTCTACTTGCCTAAGGTAGAATCATGAATATCTAGCTTAAGTGGATCCATTAGCTAATCAACCTATGTGGGCACATAGTTTATGGGATAGGGAGATTGCTACTAGAAACCCAGCCTCTACTACGGGGGAGCTTCCATCTCATGAGATTACTTTGGAAACCCGGCCTCTACTATGCAAAATATAAGGAAATCATAAAAACACATAAAAAATAAATGACTCCAAAACAAAGGTCAAATCAAGAGGAACTCATTACCTCAAGCTAGAGTAGGAGTAGAAGGAAAAAGATAAGGATATCGGGACATCATATCGGCCTCGGCCTCCCAAGTAGCACCCTTAATTAATTAATTCCTCCACAAGACTTTCATGGAAGCTACCTCTTTATTTCTCAACTTTTTGACTTGCCGGCCTAAAATCTCAACCAGAACTTCCTCATAAGAAAGACTCTCATCAACTCCCAACCCTTCTAAGGAGACTATGGATGTTGGATCACCAACACATTTCTTCAACATAGAGACATGGAAAATCGGATGCACCGATGCAAACTCATTTGGAAAATTTAACTCATAAGCAACCTTACCAACACGCCTCAAAATCTGATATGGGCATGGAGGAATTAGAACCTTAGCTTGAAAACCTTAGGTGATTCCTTCTTCTTCTTCTTCAAGTTCTAGAGAGAGAATGTTTAAGAGGGATTTGGTTTCTTTTTGTGAAATTGGAAGAATGAAGTAAATGGGGTGAATTTGGGGTTTAAAAGGTTTATATAAGGGTCCTAAACATAGATAAAACGACATAGTATTGAAACTAATTAATTAGGAAAAGACCCAACTAACCCTGAAAATTAACTGTCAGCTGCAACCGACGGACCGTGGTCTGACCTACAGTCCATCCTGGTGGACCGTGGATGGACTTCTGGGACTTGAATCTAGGGCCTCGAACCACGGACCGTGGTCTGACCTACGGTCCGGTCGAACTGTGGTCCTGGACCTTAAATCATATTGCTAGGCTGCCCAACCACGGACCACACCTACGATCCATGGTCCTATCCACGGGCCGTGGGTGGCCCTCGTGGCTTGCACCTGCAACATCTAGAAAGCTGCACTTTAAGTCTTTTTGAATACGGAGTGTAACAATATCTTCCCCTTGGGACCATTCGTCCTCGAATGAGATTCAAACTGGTTCTAAAAGATTAGGAGAGAAACTAACAACCCAACTTTAAAATGCAATGCATGAAAACAAGAAGGAACTATCAACTCCAAACTAGGACGTTCTCAAACCATCAAAAACGGTGAAACTAACTCTATCAGCCCATTATGCATGCAATGCACATAAATAAAAAGGAAACATTAACTCTAAGCTCAACAAACTCAAATGCATTACAAGGAAGTAGGAACTACATCTAACAACCCAAAATGCATGAATTTTCAAAATTACTCATGTTCAAGGAGGAACTACCTTCTCCAAGCCAAAAGCATGCTCAACACAATCTAATGGAGCCTATATAAAATTCATTCTCAAAAAGCATAGCTAAAGCATGTTCATCAATTCAACTCATGAAGTCTATAGGCAACTCATACTCAATGCACAACAACATGAGGAAAATCAAGCATGTAAATTCATATTCTTTCAAACCACACTTTTTCATGAACGTCCCTTGGACAACCAATCCAAGCTAGTTCATTAGGCTATCTCTTACTCTTGATTCATTTAGGTGAGAAAGCCTTTCAACCTAAGAATCTTTTCTATGTGAGAAAACATTTCACATCATGCTAGTTATGTGTATATGAGAATGTCCTTTCAACAACACAACAACAACAACAACAATGGTACTTTACTCTCAAAGCACCCTTAACACATTAGCATAATTCTCATAATCAATGCATAAGTCCATAATTTACCTCTTGAGGTCAAAATCCACTTTCAATCATAAGCTCTTAGAAAACATGGGTTAGATATGAATTTCATCATAAATACATGTAAAACTAGTAATACATGCTAAATTTCATAAAACACTTGCTTTATACTCAAAATCCCTCATCATATGATTCACAACTTGAAAACATAGAGATTACATGGGTTCATGGGGGAATTCATCATAAAAGCATTGCAATTCATCAATTCATACATAGAAGATCATCATTCAATCATTTAAATAAATAATGAAAGGAACCCATGCTAATTGAGGAAAACCCTAATTAAATTGGGGAATTCTACCATTTGAAATAGAGAGATTTAGGAACTCCATGGATGAAAACTATCATACCTTAACTCCAAATGGTAGCCTTCCCTACATATCGGGGACTAAGCTTCCCTTTCTTACCAAAACTCATTACACCCTTCATAGGTGAAATTTTCAAGTAAACCCAATCAGGCATGTCAAATTCAAGATCCCTTCTTCTCACATCAGCATATGACTTTTGCCGACTTTGAGCCGTTTTCAACCTTTCTCTAATAAGTCAAACTTTCTCTATTGCCTCATGTACCAATTCGGGACATATTAGGGCAACTTCACCCACCTCAAACCAATCTATGGGAGATCTACACCTCCTACCATATAGGACCTCAAATGGAGCCATATCAATACTTGAGTGATAGCTATTATTATAAGCAAACTCAATCAATGGACAATGGTCATCCCAATTACCCTTAAAATCAATCACACAAGCTCTTAACATATCTTCCAAAGTCTGAATTGTATGCTCCGCTTTCCCATCGGTTTGGGGATGAAAGGTCGTACTAAGCTTAACCTTACTGTCAAGACCGTTTTGGAATGATTTCCAAAACTAAGATGTGAATTGGGTACCACGATCGGAAATAATGGATAAGGGCACTCCATGCAACCTCACCATTTCTCTCAAGTATAACTTGGCATAGTCCTCTACCGAATAGGAAACCTTTATAGGAAGGAAATGAGCCGATTTTGTCATCCGATCTACTATCACCCAAATCGAGTCATGTTGTCGCCGGGTGCGAGGCAAACCAACAATAAAGTCCATATTCGAGTCTTCCCACTTTCAAGTAGGAATGCTAATATCTTGGGACAAACCTCCCAGTTTATGGTGCTCAACCTTCACTTGTTGGCAATTTGGACATCTAGCCACAAATCCCGCAATATCTTTCTTCATCCCATTCCACCAATAGACTTCCCGTAAATCACGGTACATCTTGGTGGCTCCCGGGTGAATGGAATATCGCGAACTATGGGCTTCAGCTAACATTTGTTACCTCAAATCATCTACATTTGGAATACACAAATGGCCTTGGTATCTAAGTACCCCATCTCCCCCTTGGGAGAAAGCCTCAATGGATTTCTTAAGTACCGCCTCTTTCAATTTTACCAAAAGTGGATGAAGACCTTGTTTAGCTTTCACATCGGCTACAAAAGACGATTCAGACCCATTGTGAACCATAACACCACCCTTGGTGGAGTCCACAATTGAACACCTAATCGAGCCAATCTACGAACATCTCGAACCAACTCTCACTTTTCTTCTTCAACATGAGCAACACTATCTATAGATAATCGACTGAGAGCATCCGCTACCACATTAGCTTTATCGGGGTGATAAAGAACACTCATGTCATAATCTTTCAATAACTCAAGCCACCTTCTTTGGCGAAGATTCAAATCCTTTTGATTCAACACATATTGCAAACTCTTGTGGTCGGTAAAAACAACTACATGCACACCATACAAATAATGCCTCCATATCTTTAAGGCAAAAACAACCACCGCTAGTTCAAGGTCATGGGTAGGATAATTCTTCTCATGAATTTTAAGTTGCCTTGAGGCATAGGCAATCACTTTCCCATTTTGCATAAGCACACAACCTAACCCAATTCGTGAAGCATCACAATAAACCAAAAAACCATCCGTCCCTTCCGGTAAGGTCAACACCGGAGCGGAAGTAAGTCTATCTTTCAACTCTTGAAAACTCTTCTCACATAATTCGGACCATATGAATGTAGCCTTCTTTTGAGTCAAAGCCGTCAAAGGAGAGGCAATAGAAGAAAACTCCTCAACAAACCATCTATAATAACCGGCTAAACCCAAGAAACTTCTAATATCTGAAGGAGTTAGAGGTCTAGGCCAACTCTTGACCGCATCCATCTTCTTAGGATCTACCTCAATACCCTTACATGAGACAATATGACCAAGGAAAGCTACGGATCTCAACCAACATTCACATTTGCTAAACTTTGCAAAAAATTGTTGGTCCTTGAGAACTTGCAACACGACTCTCAAATGATCCATATGCTCATTCTCACTTCTTGAGTAGATCAAAATATCATCGATAAAGACAATCACAAACATGTCTAGGTATTGCCTAAATACTCTATTCATCAAGTCCATAAACGTCGCCGGAGCATTAGTCAAACCAAATGACATTACTAGGAATTCATAATGACCATACCGAGTTTGAAAAGCCATCTTTGGAACGTCATTTTCTCTTACCCTCAATTGGTGATAGCCCGATCGAAAGAAATAACTTGCCCCTTGAAGTTGGTCAAATAAATCATCTATCCTTAGAAGAGGATACTTATTATTAATAGTCACCTTGTTCAACTGACGATAGTCTATACACATATGAAGAGAACCATCCTTCTTTCTAACGAACAAAATCGGAGCACCCCATAGAGAGATACTTGGTCGGATGAAACCCTTGTCTAACAGATCCTTCAATTGTTCTTTCAACTCCTTAAGTTCTGCCGGAGCCATACGGTAAGGAGGAATAGAGATAGGTTGTGTATATGGGAGAAGGTCGATATCGAATTCTATTTCCTACTTGGGAGGAATACTGGGTAAGTCATCTGGAAACACTTCCAGAAACTCATTTACAACGGGGACCGACTCAAGAGAAGGAGTTTCGGAATCTACATCCCTCACCCTTACTAGATGGTAAAAGCAACCTTTAGCTATCATCTTTCTAGCTTTAAGACAAGAGACAAATTGACCCTTAGGCATAGAATTTCCCCCCTTCCACTCTAGGACAGGCTCATTTGGAAACTGAAATTTGACTACACCAGTTCTACAATCAATAGAAGCATAACATGAGTGCAGTCAATCCATACCCAAGATAACATCAAAATATAACATATCAAGCTCTACCAAGTCAACAAGAGTAACTCTATAGGACAAGGAAACGAGACACTTTCTATAGACCATCCTAGCCACCACAAAATCACCAACAGAGGTAGAGACAGAAAAAGGTTCTAACAACACATCGGGGAGCACATCAAACTCATAGCCACATATGGTGTGATAAAAGACAAAGTAGCACTGGGATCAAGTAAAGCATATACATCAAGTTGAAAAACTTTCAACGTACCGGTAACCACATCCGGAGAAATCTCTTGGTCACCTCTAGTCTGAAGAGCATAAAAGTGGTTTTGCTTAGGAGCATTGGAACCCAAACCACTAGGAGTAGCTTGCTTGCCCTCTCTCCCTTTAGCCGTAATCATCGGGAAATCCCTCATTTTGTGACCCTTTTTCCACAACCATAATAACCACCCGCACCGGCTAGGCACTTACCATCGTGCTTCCTTCCACAGTTAGTGCAATTTGGCCTAGGCATTGAAGATCCACTACCATTACCTCCTTGAGGCTTAGGGTTAGACACCCTATCTTGGTTGAACTTTGGAGGAGCATTAGAGGAATCTCGGCCGGAAAACTTTTGTCGAAATCTAGGACGACCTTGCCCATCGGACCTTACATGAGAGAAATTACCAACACCGGTCTTTTCCCTTTTTACCTCTCTAGACATTTCCTTAAGTTTTTCCTCCTCAATTCGTTGTGCATGTACCATGAGACGAGAGATATCCATGTCATGGACGAGCATGGCGGTTCGGCACTCTTTAACCACCATTTCGGACACCCCCAAAACGAACATACTCATTCTAGCCCTTGAATCCGCAACCATTGTTGGAGCATATTTCGATAATTGGGTGAACTTTAGAGCATACTCCCTTGTCGGAGGTTAATGAACTCGAGCACCTTGACTTCCCTCATCTCTAGGGGAAAGAACCTATCAATAAAAGTGGCTTTGAATTTCTCCCAATCAAGAGGACCCGCATCTTCCGGTCTTCCTTCTTTCCATTGATTATACCATATTTGAGCCACTCCCTTTAGTTGAAAAGCGGCCAACTCCGCTTTCTCTACCGGCGTAACTCCCATGATCATCAAAACCTTATAGACCTCATCGATAAACTCTTGAGGATCTTCCTCAAATTTGGAACCATGAAACTCCGGAGGGTTCATCCTTGTGAAGTCTCTCCCCCTTAAAGCCGATGTACCCACATTTCGGTTCACAGGAACCGCAACCTCCCTATTTTCTTGGACCGTCACCGCTTGAGTCAACACTTGAAAAGCGGCCCTAAACTCCGCATTGGACACTTGTTCGGCCAAAGGATCGACCGGAACTTGAGGAGCTTCTTGTTCCTCATTCTCCCTCACATTCCTTCTAGTATAAGCTCTTCAGGTAGTCATATCCTGAAGAACATATGATAAGGATTAGGAGAGAAACTTTATAGAGTTAAACTCTATTGCACGACTTAAGAGTAATGAAAGAAGTGGAGTTTCCTACTCATTTTGTAGCCTCTCATTCATAAATGTCGCGCTTCACACTTATGAACAATACTCTACTAGACGTGGCTTATGAGACATCCTAGGACCATTCTACACCTTGTGCTTGATTACCAAGTTCGCACGACCCAGGAGTACCCCCTAGATGTACCATGGCGTATAGAACCCCGAAGGACTCCATACAAGCCACTTAGCTCTCATAACATAAGAAATAGAACAATAAGAGTAAAACAATAGTCCAAGTCTAAATCATTTTATAAAATGAAAAGCAGAAGTCTAAACCCATGTCTCATCATAGCCATCTAATACAATCGAATGAAATTGGGCCTAGCCCATACATCATGTTCAAAATGAAATACAAGAAAGAAACTAAGAAGATAAAACTCAGTCCTCGCACCATGAGGACTCACCAAAGCTCGGGAATATCCCAAGTCAACCTCTAGCCATGAAAACCTGAAACCTGAATGTTGAACCCTACATTTGGGGAAAATGTAGGCAAGAGTATGTGTTAGTACAAAACAATGTACCAAGTATGATAGCCATGCATAAAACATTTAAAATATGCTAAAAGGGACATTTCATTTCAAGACATGCAATTGACCAAACTAAACATGATATAAAGCTTTATAAAATATAAGTCATAAAAATCATGGTCAATGCAAGCTAACTTCATCTTTAAAGTCTTTGAACACATATGACATACTTATTGAAGTAACCTTAGTTCTTTATTACTTGTGGTGAAATTATCCTTAACCGACATGAGACCATGTAAGCTATAACATGATCACCATTGTCTCCCACACTGAAAAGGGTTGTTCTACTTGCCTAAGGTAGAACCATGAACATCTAGCTTAAGTGGATCCACTAGCTAATCAACCTATGTGGGCACATAGTTTATGGGATAAGGAGATTGCTACTAGAAACCCGGCCTCTACTACGGGGGAGCTTCCATCTCATGAGATTACTTTGGAAACTCGGCCTCTACTACGGGAGAGATTCCATCTCACTATCAATATCCACTCGGTGCTAAGCATAAATTCCCACGGAATAGTCATTTCTTACTTGACTTCTTTACTCATGAAAAGGTGTCCCTTGGACAACCAATCCAAGCTAGTTCATTAGGATAGCTCTTACTCTTGATTCGTTTAGGTGTGAAAGCCTTTCAACCTAAGAATCCTTTTTATGTGAGAAAACCTTTCACATCATGCTAGTTATGTGTATATGAGAATGTCCTTTCAACAACACAACAACAACAACATTGGTGCTTTACTCTCAAAGCACCCTTAATACATTAGCATAATTCTCATAATCAATGCATAAGTCCATGATTTACCTCTTGAGGTCAAAACCCACTTTACATCATAAACTCTTCGAAAACATGGGTTAGATATGGATTTCATCATAAATACATGTAAAACTAGTAATACATGCTAAATTTCATAAAACACTTGCTTTATACTCGAAATCCCTCATCATATGATTCACAACTTGAAAACATAGTGATTACACGGGTTCATGGGGGAATTCATAATAAAAGCATTGAATTGAGGAAAACTCTAACTAAATTGGGGAATTCTACCAATTGAAATAGAGAGATTTAGGAACTCCATGGATCAAAGGAATCCATGGATGAAAACTATCATACATTAACTCAAAATGGTAGCCTTCAATGGAGGAATTGGAATCTTAGCTTGAAAATTCTAGGTGATTCCTTCTTCTTCTTCTTCTTCAAGTTCTAGAGAGAACATTCGAGAGGGATTTGGTTTCTTTTTGTGAAATTGAAAAAATGAAGTAAATGGAGTGAATTTGGGGTTAAAAATGTTTATATTGGGGTCCTAAACATAGCCAAAACGACATAGTATTGAAACTAATTAATTAGGAAAAAACCCAACTAACCCTGAAAATTAACTGCCAGCTGTCACCGACGGACCGTGGTCTGACCTACGGTCCATCCTGGTGGACCGTGGATGGACTTCTGGGACTTGAATCTGGGGCCTCGAACCACGGACTGTGGTCTGACCTACGGTCCGTAGGTCGAGCCGTGGGCCTGGACCTCAAATCATATTGCTAGGCTGCCCAACCACGGACCACACTACGGTCCGTGGTCCTATCCACGGGCCGTGGGTGGCCTTCGTGGCTGGCACCTGCAACATCTGGAAAGCTGCACTTTAGGTCTTTTTTAATACGGGGTGTTACAATCATCAATTACTCCTTTTCATATAACTTCAAAATTAGAAACGATAATTTTAAAAGAATCAATAAATTCCCCAAAAATTGAAAGAACTTGATTGAAATCGGATAAAAAAAAACTATATGATACCTCCTAATCATCTTGAAATCTAATGGGTTTATCAAATTGTTCAAAATGTAAGAAAATATTTAGATAAAGTTTTAAAATTAAAGAGAGTAAAACTAATAGTAGTAAAAAAAAAGAAGGTGAAATTGTGGTAAAAATGGTGACATTGAAAGTGAGAAGTTTCAATGGAGATGACAATGATTTTTTGAAGAAGAAAGAAAGAGAAAAACTAACAAGGAAACAACGTTAAAAATAATAAGAAAATATATTTTATAACAAAATACTTGTAAAAATAAAATTATATTAATTATTTTAGGTTGTTCACTCTCTATGTCAGGTGGATAAAAAATGATATCTGTTCAAAATTATTTAATGGGGTAATAAGATAGCCGCCTATTAAATTATCTTTTTTGAAAATCGGAACAAGTTTAGGTGTCACTTTCTTTTATCTCAAATTTACAAAATCATGTGAAGATAATTTGAACAGTTTTTAGAGTTTTTTTGCGCTTCCTTTACCCTTCCAAAATCCAAACCTTGACAGACAGCTGGTGAAAAGAATAGTTTAAAGAAAAACAAAGTCCACTTTGCGTATCGGAGACTTCGCCGGTACTCCAATCTGCCACCCCTCCAATCCCAATGGATTTCCAACTGAATTCCCAAATCTCCGGCGACTCTCCTTCTTCCTCCGCATCCTCCACCGTTCAAACACCCTCCACTTCCAACCACCACCACCAAAACGGCGGCGCTCCGATCAACAACAACGACCCCATGCATTCTTGGTGGGAATCCATCTCTAAAGCTCGTTCTCGCATCCACCTCCTTTCCTCCCTCCTCCCCTCCTCTGACGACTCCACCACTGACGCTTCTCTCTACGCCCTTGCTGACTCTGACCGCCCTGCCCGGTCCCTTCTCCTCTCTCCGGGGGCATACTTTTCTATTTCTTCCTCTCTCTCTTCCCCTTCCTCCGGCGCCGGTGATGACCCACTTTGTAACTGGCTGTACGACACTTTCCTTTCCTCTGATACTGATCTTCGTCTTGTGGTACTCTCCTTTATCCCCCTTTTATCCTCCATCTATCTCTCCCGAATCCATTCTTCTATTTCTACTTCTCTATCTGGTTTTGAAGCTGTTCTTCTTGCCCTTTACGGCGCTGAAACCAAATCCCGCGGAGGAAAACCCATACTCATTTCTATTCCCGATCTCTCTCAGCCTTCTCTATATCATAGTCCTAGAAACCCCACATCGGCAAAATCAAACTCCAGGTCGTCTAATGCCCAGAATCGTCCTTTGGTGGGAGTTTTATCGCCCCCTCTTGAGCACGAAATTGCTGTGAAGTCAACTAAACGTGCTTGCATTGTTGGGGTAGCTCTAGATTGTTATTATAAACAGATTTCCCATATGCCCAGTTGGTCTAAGTTGGATTTTTGTAAATTTGCTGCTGATTGGGCTGGTCAAGATTGTCCCTGCGTGTCAGAATTTGATGAAACTGATGGAAATTCCGAGAATTCTGTTGAAATTAGTAATGGGGATCTGGAGGGTGTTTCTGAAGCTATGGAGAATTTGAGAATTGAAAATGGATATGATGAATTAAGGCCAAAGGGTGCAAGAATTCCACTTCCGTGGGAAATATTGCAGCCTGTGATAAGGATCTTGGGACATTGTTTGTTGGGTCCTTTGAATGCTGAGGATGTCAAGGATGCTGCTTCAGTGGCAGTGAAACGGATGTATGCAAGGGCTTCACATGAGTTGAATCCGCAGGCAATTTTGGCAACTCGGAGTTTGATTCAGCTTGACAAGAGAGGTCGTGAGACAGCTAAGATAGCTGCTGCAGCAACTGTTATGTCAAATGTTAACACACCCAGTAAAGCTAAAAAGCCGGAGATCCTTTTGGTTTCCAAATGATTGCAGTTTACCCGATGGTTTGACTGGTTTTCACTTATTATTTTTTCACATGGTCTTTCTTTCCTTATCAATGACGAGTTTGTGTATGTTAGAATTATTATAAGTATATTGTTACTGTTATTTTTTAATTAGACCTTGTTAGATTTTATATGTAGTAAATGTCTAATGCCAAAGAAGGTTTGTATGATTTTGAATTTGATGTGGCAACTTGCTTGTGTGCTCTGTAACTTGATTTTTATCTCAATATTTTGGAGAGGGATCAATACTGGTTCTGTGTGGTTTACTGCCTTTCTCTTATGGATTGTATATTACTCATCAGCTTTGTCTATCTCTTTTGTGTCTATCCATGGCTTGTCCTTTTAGCTTTGAGACTTTTAGCAGCTAAAACTCAAGTGGGCTGTCTTTCTTAGGTGATTACTATATATCTATATATTTTTCCCTGTTTATGTCACTGCCATTTCATATACTTGTCAACTTACCAAAGTCATTTGTTGAATGTTCAATTTTGTACCCGGTTGTCTCATATGATTTATATTAGTAGATGAATCATGTTAGAATTATGATGGAATGGGTTAATAATGTTGTGTTTGGAACATTACTTTTTGTTTTTGCGGTAGTGCTTCCCAGTATGTAGAATAGACTGAAGCTATCATCATTATTAAACCTCTAATGTTCTGTACTCCTTTTTAATAACAAATTAAAGAAATGAAAAAGTAATAAGTACTTGTGTAAATTTAAGCCAGATACCTTGTCCACTATCTGCGCCATAGTCTCTGTGTATATGGAGTTCATCAAGAATATTGGATTGTAGTATTCTAGAGATGATGAACACTAATTCAGAGCTATGGATACGCACTTCGAACACTCAATAAAAGGGTTGAGGGCTAACTCACTTGGTGAGCTTCCTGCCTTCGATAGTTGAGGTTGACTGGTGGAGGGTTCAAACCCTATCAGTGGCATACATTTCCTTCCCCTTTCTCCCTCCTCCTCCCCTGATCTAACTATAATGATACTCAATAATGATATTGTTTCCCTGTATATATGGAGAATGATAACTGATGAAATTTCTGCTTCCACCCTGTGATATGGACTTGACAAGCATGTTTTCTCAGTCTCTCAAATCAATCAAAATTAACTTCAAGATATTATTTGATATGTGGATGGTAAGTTAGGCAAAACTTTAATAAATAGTTGGAACTTTTATCATTTAGTGAAAATGCAGCACCTGGTGGAAGGAGGGAAAATATACTCCATGATTGGCTTCTCTGGCTTTGTGTGCAAGATAGATTATGAACTTGATATATATAGGGCCGTTTTGCGAGTTAAATGTTGGGGGCCCTAGATAGGAAAGTATGGAAGTCGAGGATTAGGGTAAAAGGTTAGTAGCTAGTTGGGTGTTGTCGCGCGTTATGTGAGAGAGGTAGGGGGCTAGCCTCTTCCTTTCCTCTTCTCACTATTGGTAGTATTATTTAGCAATTGCGTAGTTTCTTATTCTTCTTTGTGTGGTACTATTTGTTGCTTCATTTGCTTTGTACCTTGCTATTCGGTTGTTATATTTTTCTTGCAGTCCTACTTTGATAACGTTCCTTTTGAGCCGAGGGTCTATCAGAAACAACCTCTCTACCCCACAAAGGTAGGGTAAGGTTTGCGTACAGCCTACCCTCTCCAGACCCCACTTGCGGGATTACATTGAATATGTTGTTGTTAGTTTTATGTTAGAGCAAGCATTGTGTTTACAAATTACAAACCTGTGAATAAGTGACTGAAGTGTGGCCAAATTCTTGTTCTGTAATCTGTAGTTTGGATAATAGAACTCCTGGTCCTGTTTTAATCTTGCACTAAATTTTGTTTGAAGGTGCAGGTGGTATTCCCGGTATAACCAGATTCGTTCTTCTTATATATGTATTGTAAGTAGGTGATTTCTTCTAAAGTGTGATATTCCTATTTGGTACGTTATTTATTTGTTGTTTCACACTGGAAGATTCTGCTATTGACTATATTGTCATTAGGGTCTGACAGGAATGATACTGTGCATAATTGATGTGAAATGGAACTAGTTATGAATTTGATTACAGATAAGTCTAAAGATCAGCAGAGTTATTTCAGTGGCACCAGTTCATCTTTGTTTGTTTCTGATATGTGCGGTAGGTGCATTGTTTGAATGTCATATAAACTAACTCATCTGGCTTCACTTCTCAAGCATTGTACTTCCGAGTTTCATTGCTCCCTGATTTATATCCATAGGGGAGGGGCAAGAATCTTGTGATCCTCCCTTCTGTGAGATGTGTATTCCAGAAGTTGGAATTCTAGGAACGTCTATTTCATGTATATGCTTTAAGCTCCCTTTTGTACTCAAACCTCTCAACATTTCCCTGAGATACTTTGATGTTCATTTCACATGAATTTGTTGGAATAATGTTGTGTTCTTTGATTAAATAATTTCTTTACACCTCCTTAGCCAGGGACTGCTTGAAGAGACGATCTTTGAAGTACTTGCACCTCAATTTTCTTTCTGTTACCAATGGAGTTAGTTGGTTGACGTTAATTTTATGTTGTGGTATAAGAAATTGGAGCAAAAATTTATTTGTGAAAAGGAAATATGAAACTGGGAACTGGTGTTTGCAAATGTTATTTATGTGTATTCTCTGTAACTGCAACAGGTTTTTGTTTGATAGGTCATTTGATATTCCTCTTTACCCTCTTCCTTTTCGGACTAGTTATCGTCCACCTTGCTCTACCTGTTTTCCTGCATTTCTAATGAAGTTTGTCCTCGGTTTTGGGTTTAGATTGAAATAGTGGCTTGAAGATGCATTTTCAAGTAAAGTTTCTCAAACTTATTGCTTTTGGTATTTGTATCCCTCTTACAACTTGTGTGAGTATGGCTATTTTTCAAACTTTTGAAAAAGAATCAATATTTTTTTCATTTAAACTCTATTATTCTAATTTTTTTTAAATGCAAAATTGTTAATATATTTCTTTAAAAAATATTTTTGATATGTAAAGTTGTTTCTTACTTTTTACTATAAATGGTAGTTCATTTTTCAATTTGTTTGTCTTATGTTGATTTGACATGAAGTTTAAAAAAATAAAAGACTTTGAATTTTATGGTTTTAAACTAAAGATATGTAGAATATATCAAAATATTCTTTAATTTTGTTGTCTTAACTCTTAAATACGTCATATGAAAAATTAAAAATAAAGAGTTTACAATAAAGAAAGAAACTTATTTTAAATAAACTAAAAAATAAAGACACAAATTAAAATGAGGCACTGCATTTTTTAGAAAAAGAAAACCTCTAATAATTTTGTTATTGCCAAATGATGGGTCCTCTCAAATTTTGGGGCTAAAGATAGGTGTCTTGTTTTCTTGGAAAATAGCATAGTTGTAGTGGTGGCAAATGAGCGGGTGGGGTTAAATTTGAGCGGGTTGAAAATGGGTCAACATAAAATGGGTTATACTTCAACCCACTCATATTAGATATGGATAAATATGGATTGGGTGACAAATGGATTGGGTAAAATACTAGTTTATCCATATTTTCATGAGTAAATAGTACTCTACTTAAGAATATGGAGAAAATATTTTAGTCTTCTTTTTAGATAAAAAATGTTAAAAATACTTTATTTAGTTATATTGTATCATAAAAGTCAAAAAAAAAAAATCCTTTAACTTTTCAATATAAAATAAATTTATGTAATAACAAGGGGAAAATATTTTTAATTTAAAAGTAAATGAATATTTGCATTTTAGGACCAAAACATGCTTAATGCACTTTAAGCAATGTCAATACTAATAAATGATTTGCTTATTTTACACTATTAGTATTCGTGTCCGCGCGTTGCGCGGATTAAATGTCATAATTTTAAAATTAAATGTGATATAATTATGCAAAATTTAAAATATACAACTTCTTTAATTAGCGGGTGATAATGATAATGATTAATTTAAAAACTATAATAGTTATAATTGAGTTCAAATAAAAATTGTAATTATTATTATTATTATTATAATATGCTTGACGGAGTTATCAATTGCTGCACTCTTTAGAGGGGCATTTTTATAAACTAAAATATTCTCTTTGATAGAGTCTAGAAGCTCTTGTCCAAAGATTTTTTTAGTGTTGGGATCTGTTTTCATTAATTTGTCCCAAAAGTTATTATAATAAGTGCGATATAAGCAAGGGATTGCTTCTTCTT
>JAJONR010000517.1:0-40329 GCA_029582245.1 Solanum etuberosum
CCCCCCCCCCCCCGGGCTAAATCATTCCAAAGATAACATTGAGTGTTGGGTGGATGGATATTGCATTAAATATAGAAAGGTTCATTAAATGGCAGAGGAGAAAGGTCCAGATACCTCCTCCGAGAGTGACGGATGTCAAGTACCCTTTTGCAGCAGTTGTACGAGAGAGTAAATGGCAGTCACAAAGTCTCTGTACTGCTGAGAAAAAAGGGTAGGAATGGCAACATAAAAGTGACTGATAGAATGGACGATCATGAAGATAGCCTACTCAAGAGATGTGTAGTTGGTTCTTGTGGAGAGGAGTTGAAGGAAAAGCCAACACTTGCTGACATTAGAAGGTGGTCCTCAACAAACTGGAAGAAAGCTTTTGGTGTCAACATCTACAAGCTTAATGGCAACGCATTTTCGTTTGAATTTCCAAACAAACACATGGCGGAGCAAACCTTACAAGGGCAATGGAGATGGAAGAATTGCAGCTTCCATCTAGAATGGTGGAACCCTTTAATAGGAAGCATCCCAAACTCTTTAACATGCAAAAAAACTTGGATCAGAGTGGTGGGCATTCCCCTACACTTGTGGTCCCAGAAAGTCTTCCAAGAAATTGGAAAAGTCTGTGGAGGATGGATTGCAACTGAGGAAGAAACAGAGCTAAAAAATCAAATGAAGTGAGCAAGGATTTTGGTGGCCAGCGACGGTAGGAAAATACCCAAGGAGGTCTCCATAGAACGTAATGGAATTACTTACCACTTTCCGATATGGGTGGAGTGCAAACCCAAGTTGGAAATAGCACCGGAATCAGGTTATGGAACCAATGGAGAAGAAACAAGGTTGAATCCAGTACAATGTTTTACCCCGGGGATAATCCAAAGTGCAAGCTGTAATTCTGTACTAGAATCCCATCAATTAAGGGATTCTAGTCGGAAACAACATGTGGGTTGTAAGAGAAAGATTGCTGGAGGGGAAAGGTTTAATGAGACATGTAACTTGCACATGACTCATTTGAATTTGAAATCAGATTTGGGCCTCTTGTCCAGGCCCAAGAGTACTAAGCCCCAAAAAGAAGTATAAGCCTAGATAGAGCTGGACAACTGATCTTTAATAAAATACATGGAGAAAACAGCCCAACAGTTATCAGAGAAGAAAATGATATGGTAGAGAGTTAAGCAAGAGGGTCTTCTGGAAAAAAAATTGAAGTAAGAGAAGAACAAAAGCATGCGAAACTATTAGATAACAACAATGGGGGAAGAGATGATAAAATTAGTGATAGTGAAGAACATGGAAATACGCAACAAATTGGTCAACTGGGGGAGCCAACTCCTATTAATTGTGATGCTTCTGGGTGTAGTAAAGAAGCAAAACAGAGGGTAAATCACTGGGTACAGAGCAATATTCTTACGCTCAGTCGAGAATTTGGAGCTGCTTTTGAAGGATGCACAGAGGAAGACAATGTGTTATTCCTAAAAATTGACCAGAAGAGGATTAAAGAAGAGAATTTTGTTTTGATTTTGACAGAAAAGGGGGAAAAACAGGGAGTTCGAACTTGTTTTTCGATGTAAAATTCAAAGAAGGGGAGCCAAGGAGTGAATCAAAAAGTAGGTTGAGGAAACTGATCACCCACTTATAATGAAGCTCAATATCCTATCATGGAATGTGAGGGGGCTTAACATGGAGGACAAGAGAAATTTGGTGAGGAGCAGATATTATAGTTTTGATGGAGACAAAATTAAAAGGAACAGTAGGAGATCATATTCAACAGTTAGGGGGTAATAGATGGATGGGGGAATTTGGATGGAGGCATTAGGTAGTAAAGGGGGTATAATTATTATGTGGGATAAAAGGTCTTGGAAGGAGGAGATAGTGGAGAGTGGAAATCAGATGATCACTTGCAAGTTGAGTGGCATTAATGTAGATCTCACTTGGTTTCTTACGGTAGTATATTCTTCATGCGATAGAAATGAAAGGAATGAGTTATAGGAAGAATTAGGTGCAATGAAGAGCTTTTGTGAAGGACCTTGGGTGGTTTGTGGCAATTTCAACACTACCAGATTCCCTTCAGAAAAGACAAATTGTATTAGACTTTCAGGAGCAATGACAGACTTCTCTAGCTGTATCAATGAACTAGAGCTAGTAGACCCCCCTTTATTTGGGGGATCTTACACATGGAGAGGAGGGTCAAATCGTAGAAATGCATCAAGGATTGACAGATTCATGCATTCATTTCCTTGGGATGAATGGTTTAATCAAATCAGGCAAAGTTCCTTGCCTAATTTGGGTTCTGACCATAATCCAATTTTGTTGTCATGTGGGGATGAGGTCTTCAAGAGATCATATATTAAGTTTGAAAAATGGTGGCTGAATGTTGAGAGGTTCAAATCCAAAGTACAAGACTAGTGGAATTTTTTTAATGTGACAAGAAGAGCAGACTTTAAGTTAGCAACAAAATTGAGTCTATTGAAAGCAAAACTCAAAGAATGGAGCAAGGAGAATAAAGATAACTGGAGGGATAGAAAGGATCAACTTCTGGAGCAAATTGGAAGTTTGGAAATCATACAAGAGGCCAGACCTCTTACTAATGATGAGTTAATGATGAAAGCACAATGTGCCATGGAGCATGAAGAAATGGCTGGAAATAAATACATTGGAGACAGAGATCCAGATTTCAGTGGATCAAAGAGGGTGACAAGAACACAGTATTTCCACAGAATGGCCACTACGTGTAAGAGAATCAACACTATAGATTCTTTGATGATCGATGGGGTTATGTCCTCTGATTCTATGGACGTTAAGAGGTCCATTGTGGATTTCTATCAAAATCTTTACAAAGAATCTGAAAATTGGAGTCCAAATTTGAATATTTTTGATGTTCAAACTATTACTATGGAGGAGCAACAACGGCTTACAAGAAGGTTTGAAGAGGAAGAGGTGTTAGAAGGGATCAAAATGTGTGCAGCAGACAAAGCACCTGGCCCAGATGGTTACACAATGATTTTTTTTCAAACTTTCTGGGAAACTATAAAGGACTTAATGTTGACCTTCCACAATTTCCACACTCATCAGAAATTTGAAAAAACTTTTAATGCTACATTTGTAGCTTTGATTCCAAAGATGGCACGATGCTACACAAATTAGATATAAGAAAGTAGTCACCGGAAAGATACACGGTGACCCAACTTTTGCTAACATAATTGTTGGCCAAACGGACGGTATATATGGGTAATAGCCGCCCGCCAACAGTGGAAGCTCTTTGATTTTCTATCAAGATCTTAGAGGCTTTGATACCATGTGAAAAATATTAGAGAAGAATATTATTGAATTGTGTTGTGTATCTACATTACTACAGAGAGACTCTATTTTTAGACACTACAATATAATCCTTTATCAAATAGGAAACTACATACCATTTTTATTCCTATTACTATTCATATTCCTATTCTTATTCCTTTTACTATTCCTGTTCTTATTCTTATTCCTATTCCAATTTCTATTCTAAGTAGGATTGTATATACCTATTCTAATTCTGACTGTTATCACACATAATGATGATGAGGAAATCACCAAATTGAGACATCACCTTTTCCAGCACTTGCAGACTAAGGATCTTGGTCGATTGAGGTACTTCTTGGGCATTGAGGTTGCTCAATCCAAATAAGGATTTGTCATTTCACAAAGGAAGTATGCACTTAATATTCTTGAAAAGGCAGGGATGACAAAATGTAGGCCTATCGATTCTCTAATAGATTCAAATGTTAAGTTCCTACCAGGTGAGGGGGAGCCTCTTGGCAATCCTAGAAGATATTGGAGGTTGGTAGGAAAGTTGAATTATCTCACACTGAATCAACCTGATATTACCTTTCTAGTTAGTGTTGTGAGTCAGTTCTTGAATTCTCCTTGTGACAGTCATTCAAATGTCGTAATTCGCATTCTTTGTACATAAAATTTGCTCTAGAGAAAAGACTACTCTATGAAGACCGAGAAGTGAGAACATGCGAAAATTATTGAATATTCAGATGCAAACTTGGCACGGTCACACACTGACAGAAGAGGATCTTCTGGATATTATGCTCTAGTTGGGGAAAATTTGGTGTCTTGGAAAAGTAAGAAACAAAATGTGATTGCTAGATCTAGTGCAGAAGCTGAATATCGAGCTATGGCAGTGGCAACATGTGAACTCATATGGATCAAACAATTACTAAAGGAGTTGAAAGTTGGAGATACTAAAGGAATGGAACCGGCATGCGATAATGAAGTTGCACTTCACATTGCATTGGATCCGGTGTTTCACGAGAAAACCAAACACATAGAGATTGATTATCATTTTGTTAGAGTAAAGGTACTATCGGGAGACACCGTCAAAAGGTTCGTGCGGTCATGTGATAAGCTTGCAGACATATTCACCGAGTCCCTAACCGGTCCAAGAAAGAGTTATATATGTAACAAGCTTGGCACATATAATTTGTATGCACCAGCTTGAATGGGAGTGTTAGAATCCTGGGAATATTCTATAGCATGTGTAAATATAGTAGGTAGCTTGATTTACTCTAGATTTAATTAGGTATTCATTTCCTTTCCTCTTTTTCTGGACAAGTAAACTTAGTTATTTAAACTCCAATAGCTTGTGGGAACAATCAAACTTAATTCTCTCTAAAACTCTTATTTTCTCACTAAAACAATTGACAATAAAATATTTTAAGGTATCCTCATTTAACAGGCTCCAGTTTCCAAGTCTCATAAGCTCAATTTATCATAATTTCCATGCAGAAAACAGAAACTATTTTGAACCCATGACTGCAATTGCACATGTATTCAGGCATGTCTGTTGTAACCTCAAGAAAAGATATTATATAAAGATATGTTGGAGTTAACTCACAGGTGTAGATCCCTCTAATGAAACCCTTGCCCTGGAAAAGGACAAGTTTCCAGCTAAGAACGTACCCCCTCTTTCGAAAACTTTCTGGGGATTATGCACTTCTGCTGGCCACTTATGTACAGAAGAATCAGTTGTGGCCACCCACATGCTATCACCATGTAATGCTAACTGCAAAATAGGGTGATCCTTTGTACAAAGCAAGACAATTTCCCTTGTTGCCAAATCTGTTAAGTACAACTACAAGTACAAGCATTTTTTCGTCAAGAGGATGATTTAGTAAGCATAGAAGTCTAAGAAGTTGGGAAAAGAAATCAGCAAGAGAAAGCATGTTCGATAAGTTGTAAGAGTCCACTTACAGAGAGATCTCTTCCTCCACTATAAACATGACTAAATGTTGGAGTGCTAGCAAGTGCCCATACAGAATCAGTATGCACAGCATACGAATGCACACACCTCTGCTGACCCAGATCCCATAATCTAATCATTGGAGGCAAAGTAAAAGTTCAACTCTGATATAAAACAAAATGTGCAAATAACAATTGCAAGATTTGGACAGCAATGAGTGACTGACTACTCCTAATAAATATGATGAATATAGTGAAGCCAGGCATTGTTTATTGCATGTTTCTCATCAACTTGGCAGTACTTAAAGATTCAACTGCCCTCCACCCACCCCTAGTATGATGCAAGCACACCTTACCTAATCATGGAATCAGAGGACCCAGATAAGCAGAACCTACAAAAAATACAGGATAAGGACAACATTTAAAAGAACCCAAAAAATCACATTTACAAAATACAGCAAGCGTTAATGCTCAATCTTCATATGCAATAGTGAACTGTCAAAAGCCAACAAGTGTGGGAACTCAAAACCAAGAAGAAACAACTAATAACCCACATGAGACAAATAAAAATGTTACTTTCTGAGGGCTTAGGTGAAAACAAAAAACATTTGGTCTCTATCAAAAGACAATGATAAAAAAATGAGAACTATGCTTCAACTTTTGTTGGACAAACACAAAACAGAAAAACAATTTGGCACATGCATCAAAAAAAATCTTTCACTGGGAAACATAGTACACATACAAAGTTTTCCAACTAAAACACGAATAAAATACATCCAGAGCCCAACTGATTAATTGCTTGTCTAAATTTGAACATAAAAAGGGAAAAAGAAACATATATTCTCTCCGTTTTAATCGAAGTTTCTTAGTTTGACTACGTACGGAGTTTAAGAAAAAAAAGGAAGGCTTTTAAATCTTGTTGTTTTAAATTAAAAATAAGTGTGATGTACCATAGTGCCTTTGAATCTTGTGGTCTTAACAAAACATGTAGAATGTTGGTAATAGGGTCATAAAATATAGAAAGAGACATTATTTTTAAAGAGATTAAAAAGAAAAGACACTTAAATTGAAACACATGTGGTAGTAGTTACATAAATGTGGACTACAAGTGTAACGTCAAATTTTCATTTTTCTCCACAACATCAAATTTTCTCTCTCATATAAAATGACCAGAATGGTCCTTAATATATGGGTAATGCTTTATTTTGGTGCTTAATGTATTTCACTTGATCGAAATGGTCCATAATGTATGAGAAAGGTGTTCATTTTAGTCCTTAATGTAATTCACTTGATTGAAATGGTCCTTAATGTAACAAAAGATGTTCATTTTGGTCCTTTACCCTAAATCTAACAAATTTATTTTTAAAAAAAGTATTAAATTTAACCATGGATCCTACGTGGCTAACAAAAATCAACATTATTGTCTTCTTTGTTATTTCTAAGAAAAAACTCCAAAAAATCTATCATTTTCTCTCTTTCTCCCACAAAATTTACTATTCTCTATTTTCTAAAATATTATTTCATTGAGCTAACACCTATTTTATTTTGAGCAAGAGAAAATATTATTTTTTTGTTAGAGAAATTAGAGACAATAGTGTTAGATTTCACGAAATTCTCTTTGGAGCTAACAAAGAAGACAACAACGATGGGTTTTATCAGCCACATAGGATCCATAATAAAATTTAATTTTGTTATTTTTTGATAAATATGTTAGATTTATAGGGTAAAAGACCAAAATGAACACATTTTGTTATATATTAAGGATCATTTCAATCAAGTGAAATACATTAAGGACTAAAATGAACACCTTTCTTATACATTAAGGACCATATCAATCAAGTGACATACATTGAGGACCAAAATAAAGCATTACCCAAACATTAAGGACCATTTTGGTCATTTTCTCCCCATGCATTTCCTAATGTCAGCAGCGAGACATACTTCATCCATCCCCACCATAAACATCTAGCAATCACATTTTTCAATGTTTCCGTTTCGGTCTCTTGGAGACGCAAAAGATCCGGCCCCCATCCCTATATGTGTGTGTGTGTGTGTGTGTGTGTGTGTGTGTGTGTGTTGCGTCCTTAAAGACAAAAGCTATGGGTGAAGGTGCACATGCCTTAGCACCTTGACGCCTACACTAACGAGCCAATTGAGCATGGTGACACACACTATCTGAGCTTCAGCGACCTTCAAGGCTTAAGTGTGCTTTAAGCAAGCCCTTAAAAACACTATCTGCCACCCTCGTAAGCTGGAGGAAATGAACAAACATTTGTTCCTCTTTATATTGCTGGAGTGTCAAGTAACATGCATCAATGATACTTGGCTAAACCTATGTATCCAAATCTGTCTTCCACCATGCTTATCGGAGTATATATCAACTATGTATAATATTTGGAAGCCAAATGCTTCTAGATGAATAACAATTGGCAATGCGAGCCTAAAATATCTTTAAGGCATCATTTTTTCCAACATACCTGCCAGTAGAATCAAGAAGTAGTGCCCTAATATTATCTGTATGACCTTTTAGCTTCATGGTCTTCGAACCAGTTCTTGGATCCCAGACACGCACAACCTTAAAGAAACTCAGAAAGTAGTTATTGCTACAGCTGCTTTGGTAATTTAAGAACTGTACATTTTGAAAGATAAAAAACGAACCTAACTACCAGAATATACCTTCTCAGTTCCACCAGAAACAAGAAGGGATCCACTGTCATTCATTGCCAATGCATATACTGACTCCTTATGGCCTTTTGCAGACACAGGAATATATCCTTCGGACTGGGTGTGCAAGGAAATGGTGTTGCTCGAACTATTAGGGTGGATGCTTGTAATGGACAGTGAACTTCCTGCACCACTGACACCATTTGAACAGTTTTCCTCAGTTGCATCACTTGACTTAGATGTTGGGGAAAGTGCACCTTCAAGGTCCCATATGTAAACCTCACCACCAAGGCCAGCAGATGCAACAACATTGCTCTATCATTAATGATAATGAAATGGAATCAAAAAGTAGAGTTAATTAAATCCACATTCAGCCTGAATATTCAAGTCCCAGCTTCAATTGAAGTTAATGATTCACTGCTATTTTTATAATGCCAACAAAGTCTTGCAGAAGAATTTACATTTTTTTCTGCTGAAGCAAGGCAAGTGACATAATCAGAGTGCTGACGAAGCGTCCTGGTACAAGATCCCTCAGATAAGCCATTCCATACCTGATAATCCAACAGAAATTTCCCAAAAACAAAAGAAAAAAAATTCAGAAAACAAGTTGCGTAGTGAGAAGTAATAGAAATGTGTGTAAGAAATTGTGAGCAAATAAGAATACCAAATTTAGACATAAATACCTTGACAGTGGTGTCTGAGGAGCATGAAACCAATGTGTTATTGCCTGTAAGAACAGCGTCATTTACCTGCACAATTTACGAATCACAAGACAACTGCTAAGTTATGCATAAGAAACATAACAAACAAATTATGAAAACAGCCAGTTACACAACAAAAGATTTAGCATATGGAGGACAGGTCAATAGCACATCCAGGCATATCCTAGGGAACAAGAAGTTTTCATCGAACAGACTAAATTTCATTCTATGATGGGCCACTGCATAAAGTACTTGAAAATAGAATTTGGTGACCTTTATTTGAGAAATAGGAAAAACAAAAAGAAAAAAGAAACTATCTGGTGCAGCCTGGTCAAAGTCAACTGATTCTTAGATACCATATGGTGGATATGACTTTATCTAGTAGATTCCCTTAAACTGATGCTAGTGCTGTGGGATTCAAAAAGCTAGTACAATACAAGACCTAGCGAGGAAAGAGAATTTGAACAGTACCCAATCAACATGGGATTCAAATGTAGCACAGCAGGTGGCACCATCTTCAGCCAATGCCCATCTCTTTAAAGTGCCATCTCTGCTCCCGGTAAATAGGTACTCAGACCCACCGGGTGAGGACGACTTCAACAAAGCCAAGCAATTTACACCAGCACAATGCTGAGACAGAAACGAAAAGAAACAACAGTAAGCAATCACTGAACAGAGTATTAAAAACGAACGACCTATAAAGAACTTGTTCATGATTCACAATTACCACAAGGTAGAAAGAATAGTAGGAGGCTTGCAGAGATAACAGCTAGAAAGACGCAAAATTCATATAGTTTGCCAGATATAACCATGAATGATGAACTAGCCAGAAATTCTCAAGGAAAGGTGAACAATCTTCAAGAAAACAGGTTGACAAAACAGCTTATATTTCAGAGACACTAAGTACCTCTTCATCAACAGAAGCTTCAAATGTGAAATATCATTAAATAATATTTGGTTCATTTTGTTCAAGAACCTTCACCCCTTCACCCAATGATATTTTACTACAAACAAAGACGAGATAGACAGAAGAGACAAGGGAGATAAAACAAATGACAACAGTAATTTTCAAGTAGATGCAAGAATAAAAAGGGAAAAGTAAGTCTTTATCCAAGTCACCATAATGATACAAGTTCTATGGAGAAGCTAAAACTTCACAATTTTGAAAAAAGAAAAGAGTATTTCTAAGGAGTCCACTCCTTGCATTGTTTCAAGTTTCAACAAGGGCTACCATTACTCTACCAATATGACTCCTTATTAGGTTGTGCATGGAAGGGAACCGCCACCATTGCATCCATTTATAACTTGCTGATCTTGAAAAGCAACTCTTGGCCCGTGACCAGATGTTAAAGTTATTGCATTCCAACCTTCTGATGGCTCAATCCCGCATGAAATCCCAAGCTGATTCCAAGTGCCGTGACTTGCCTTTTAGTGTGGGTGATGTTGTTCTACTTTGTCTACAGCCTGAACATCAGAAGAATCTAGCCTAACGGCCTAATGAGAAGCTTTCTCCTTGATATATTGGTCCGTATAAAATTGTTTGCAAAGTAGGTCATCCAGCCTATGGACTGCAGCTACCTCCATCAGCAAAGTACATCCAATTTTCCATGTCTCATTGCTTCGCCCCGCTCATGGCCATTCGATATTTCATCCCTCCACCTTTACTGCTTTCTGCTGATTTCAAATTTACGGTGGAGACTAAAAAATTTGTTGCACCTTTGGATGAAAGAATCTGGGATTCCAACTCTAGAATTACTCTTTCAATGGCATCATCATACTGCTGAAGAAGCTAGAGAGAAGACTATGACATACTTGCTGGACAGTTTCCTTCCTTCCACCTTGAGGACAAGGCATCTTTTTAGGAGGAGTGCACAAATACAACCCCACTTTTGAAGACATACTTTAGAAGGAAGCATGAGAGGGGAGATAAAAAATTGGGCAGCTTGACTAAGTCCACTTCTTCTTGTGAGATGGAACCAAGCAGCCAAATCAAGAAGGATCGCTCAGTCACATAAAGGCACTGAGTGCCGATCACAACTCTATCAGAAAACTGGTCATGAGACTTGTCCTCTAATGACAGACTCACTCTCAACTTGATAATATCATCCAACTCTACCACAATGCCAAATACGTATCAACTAAAGATTCATCCTAATACCTTCTACAATAAGCCATATATAAAGTTGAGGGGGGAAAACCTCTTTAGAAGACCTAAATAGCCGACCAGTAACTAAGACATAAAGACTTGAATCCAAAGGATTCATATAACCTAAGGTAAACTTGAACATGCTTCAAAAAGTTAAGCCATTATTTTACATTGATTCTACTGTGCAGCTTCATTTGCTCTTCTTTCTGTTCCTCAAGAGATTGTCCGTCAGTCCAACTGAACATAGATAAAACACACAAAGAGATAGAGAGAGAAAGAAACAGTGTGTGTATGTTGTTTTGTGTTCTGGCAATGAAATTCCAGACCTATAGGTTCCTAGAGGCATGATGCACATTTGATTTTTTTCACGTGAATGGTGTTAGACGCTATAAGTAGCACAAGAAAGTTTTTCCAAAGGCTTTGATTCAACGACAAAGGTAGCACAACGCAGAATGTGTGGTAGCTGGTAAGCGCATGTTATGAGTTCAAATCCTAGCTAGCGAACCAAGTCTAGTATTTAAATAGAAGAGTAGAGGAGCAACCACAAACCCAAGTGCAATAAGGAGAAAACAATGAAGAGAGCATAGCAGTTAATAAGAAAGCAGTGTAAAATCTACAAGAAAGAAGCAGCAACCGCAACAAAACAATGTGATAATTGAAACACAACAAACAACATATGGCTAGAACTACAAGGATATGACTAGTGAGATTTCACTGGGTATGTTGTTGTTGTTGTTGTTGTAGAGGAGCAACCCACTCCACTATTCCACACTAAGCGCACGTCATGTATATATGACAGTTGCTAAGAATGTAAAACCTCAATTAAGATACTTCGCCTTGTAGTATCACGGCTCATCCAGTGTTTTCAAATGCGTGCTTTAAGCGCACTTAAGCCCTGAAGCGAGGCTCAAAATGTGTTGAGCGCTTCACCTCGTTTTATGTGCTTTTTAGTGTCGTCATTAAGGTTCTAAAACAAAATTTTCCTTGCCAATGAGCCTCTTCTGAAGAAATGACACTAAAAATTGATATTTCACTTTATTTTTTATTTCTTTTGATAACAGAGAAATCCATCCAATCACAGCCTTCTAAACTCGATGGATAATGGGCCCGCCCCTCTACCCTTCTCCACTTAAATATCGGGTTTCGCTTTGCATGGTGTGGGGCTTGAACCTGCGACCTAAGCCACAAATCCTCCACCTTTTGCCACTCAAGCTAGGCTTTGGGGGCAATTGATATTTCACTTTATCCTAATGTTTTTTCAACTTTTTTGGTCATGTATTTGACATACATGTTTATAATTATTAGTCTTGGACTAAACATATATATTTGTATTTTTTGTCCCTTTGCTCTTTTATCAATTAAAGTCTCTGCTTTATTTGCGTTTTTTTCAACTAAAGTCTCCGCTTTATTTGCGCTTAAAGCCCCAATAGACCTTAGAGCTTTTTTGCATTTTTCGCCTTTGATAATACTGGGTTCATCACATCCAAACAATAAAAAACTTAAAAGATATCAGGATAACTTTTGCAAAAAAAAGGCACCCAACTTAAATGAGAAAGACAATTGATGATCACATGGGTGATGCTCCAGAAAGAAAAAACAAAAGGCAAGCAAATTAAGGGAAACCTAAAAGGCCCCATTTAGCTGTTTTTGGACTATGAGTTCAGCTACTACTGCACAGGCATACTGGTTGAACCTCGAAGAAATGTTGTCATGACAGTATTTTTGAAGAGTGAGAGCAACATAGTAGCAACCAAGAAAGGGAAAACAGATAATTAGACAAGAGCAGGTGATATAGTAAGACAAGAGTGACCTTAGTGTCATGGGCGTCATTTAAAACATAAGTCAACCTCTTCTCCTTCCGAGCCCGCACAGAAGTGGATGTGTTGCCTGCACTAGCTACACGGTGCATTGCAGATATCTCTAAAGAAAAAAGAAGAGAAAAATCGGACAAGTGTCAATTACACACATAATTTTTAATTCAGTTTGTAGCTGAATCTATGTCCTTCTTGATCAATAAACGCCATAGGATCATCTCAAAGAAATGTGTTGATAATTTGGCCAACATGAACAGATAATAGGATCAAATAAGGAGAACGTTTCTATTTAGGTAGAAAACAATGGATTGTTGATAGAAGAAGAAGTGAATTGAAGAGCCGGAGATCAACCTACGTCATCAAAAGTGCATAGAGTAGCGAATTTCAGTCAGCAGAAACCCTTCAATTGCTAAAATTCCATTTATCTTCACGGTTGAGACAGTTGGGAAATGAAAGCAGATTAAATTATTGTGGTATTCTGTGTGTGAGAGAGAGAGTGGGGGTGTCTTCTTCTTTAGGGCTTGATAGTTTTGGGATTGAAATGATCTTTTGGATTCTTTTCTCCTTTTTTTTCTTTTAAACCATATTTTTTATTAATATTTTTTATTATTTTCTATCATTTCAAAAAATAACAAAAATCCCTCTTTTCACTCACATTATCTCCTTTTCGGATACATCACTTAGAACAACCCCAAAGACATGATCTTTCATCCTTTTTCTCACTCCTAAAATTTCTCCATTGTATTAACAGTTACCTCAATCACTCCACTTTTGAATTTCAAATATTTTCTCTTTCCAATTATATCAATTGCATGTTATTGAAGAGGTAGTTCTTAATTAATCATTTTCTTCTTCATCCGTTTTTTTCTTTCAAATTCATCGGTATTGATTTTTTAAAGAAATATTAGATCTTCATCTATAAATTTCCAATATATATGGATGAAGCTCCATCTTTTAGTATTGAGATTACCCAAACAGTTTCAACCACGGATGATAATGTACGTCGCATATTTGATTTTGACGATGAAGATTTTATTCAAAATAGATCTAAACAAAGAAACAATCAATTATTCATGAAGAATCTGACATTGGAGAAGTCGAAGAAGGATGCATGCTCGAGTTCTAAATCTACTGTTGAAAGAACGCTCAAAGGAAGGAAGGATATCTGGTGCCAAATTGTCGCCCCTTTCCTTATTTCTTTGATAATAGAGTTGGCTATCTTTGTGGCATCGATTTTACATGTTTGTTAAGAGGGTTGGACGAGTGGAATGAGGGAGTTTGATTTCCTGCTCCTGAAGATAAGGAATCAAACGTGAGCTATCGTGTGTTCATACTCCGTTGCAAAATGGGGTGTCCGAAAGAAAAAACTGACATATAGTTATAGTTGAAATGGCTTTAAAGCAATAGGGGGTGCTTAAGTTCAAATCCGTAGTGATCTCTGCTGAGGATCTTAATACTTGCTTGGAGAGCGAAAATCCTTACGCGGTAAATCAATAACATTACATTTAGTTCTTTTCTTCTTTCTTACTTTCATGGGCTGGGCTTCGATCCGTTGTGATTCACTTTCTTGGTATGGAGAGATTTCTGCCATAAAAGAGAGAGCTCCTAAGCATTATTCTGCAGATCAAAGAGCGATGTAATTCCCCATTCATCCGAAATAGTATTTTAGTAAAGAAGAGAGGCATTCTAAGCCGACTACTACGACTACATGCCCATCTAGTGCAGTGGCTTGGAAGCAAGTTACCTTGACCATCTTCTGAAGTTCTAAATAATTTACTGTGTGAGTCACATGGGCTACGGATTTTTCCGTTGGTTGATTCTCAAAATTGAAAAAAAAAATATGTTCCAGACCCACAAATTATCTACATCTAGAAGCCTGGACTCCAACCTATTGTATCTTGTGGCACACCTAACTCATCTTGTGCTGAGAGTTATGGTCGTGTGAAGTTGATCCAAAATTCATACTTAGCATAACTTGCCAAAATATCCAAATTTAAATCTTTCCAAAAATAGTTTCTTTCTAATTCTAGTTCTTTCAAATAGTGAGGTGTTACAGAGTGTAGCACAAGATTATATATAATTTATCTTGATTATGGAAATAGTATAGTTCTAACTTGTTATGTTAGTGCATTTTGTATGTATTGAACGGGATAGAATAAATACAGTTGCTTTAGACTGACTGACAAAAGAATGTTATTTAAACTATTAAACGTACTTGTATTCTAAATCCTAATATATCTATTATGATCTGTATATATTACTTATCATTTTGATTTATTAAATCGTGGGATTTTGAGATGGGTCAATATGCCTTCTAGATTGGATGATAATAATATATATTAGTGAAATAATATGTTAGTTGATGGAATCCATGTCTCGATATAGAGATTGATCATCTGCCTTTTTGAAAAGCTTATAAGTTTTCGTTGTGTCAAACCTTTTAAATGGATTTATGAATCCGACACATGAAATAAGTTAAGTAGTGCTCTAAAGAAAATTAATCATTGAATTTAATTCGTCAGTAATTTAATTTATTGATTAGTATCTATAATCTTAACATGACGAATTACTTAAGTGTTTAATGGGGAATTTTGAAATAAAAATAGAGTGTAGTTACAAATTTCTAGTGGAATGATTTGTAATTTATCATGGTAAGAATAATTCAAATAATTTTTTAAAATTATTTCCATAATAGAAATCCTTAGTAATTAATATTGTGGATCCTGCAGTATCCATATTTAACTATAACTCATAATTCTATTTTCTAGGAAAAAGGGAGAAAGCAACGTGTGTTTATAGACTGTGCATATCAGTTATTTTAATGAGTCGACCAAATTTTAGCCAGAAAATGATTGTCTCAATCAGTTTTAACACAAAACATTGTTTGACGTTTAATTTACCGATAGACACGATAGAATAAAATAATTTCTTGTTGTTTGAAGTTAAAAAAACCTTACTGCTACTTCAAAATTTTGAAATGTATATATCAGTTTTATGGTTTGTAAACTTTTTCAATGAAGTTGGTCTCTAAAAAAATCTACTCTTTTAATATTCATTTGACATAGAGTTCTCATGTCTTTTCAAAGCTAAGAGGATCTCTATTTATAGTACTCCATTAATTTAATTTTGTTTGGTCTATTTTGACTTTGATATTGAATTTTAAAAAGTAAAAGGACCTTTGAATCTTGTGGTTAAAAAATATAGATATGTGAAATGTAACAAAATATCCTTTAATCTTATGTTTTTTTAAATATTATTTTTATCATATTCTGTTTATAAAAAAAAGAAGTTCAATAGGTTAAAATAAAAAAAACTAAAAGAGACATGGCGAATATGGGGCCAACAAATAATATTCGCTTAGATTCTAATAGTAATCGTATTTCAAAATTACAATAATACTAACATCCTAGAAAAAGAAGGAAGAACAAAATGAAGTAGAAACCATTGTCAAGTATACAATAACAAGCAACAACCATTTCCAAAAAGCAACAAGCGACAACCATAACTATGAGTGAAATAACAAACATCCATTGCTCAGAATGCAAAAACGAGCAACAACCATTCCATTACCAATAATGCAACAAACAACAGCCATGGCCAGGAATACATTAAGTAGCAACCATTCTCAAGAATGCAACAAGCATCATTCATAACTAAGAATGCAATAATGAGCAGCAACCATTGCCACGAATGCAATAACCCAGGCAACAATGCAGTGATGAGAAACAACCACTGCCAAGAATACTCTAAACGTTAAATATATATATGGATAATTACTATGGTTCTATATTACATATAAAAAATAAGGATATACGAAATTGGGAAAAAGGCTAAATGATGGAAATATATGATGTACTACGACTTGTAAAATAAAAGTCTATTTAGTGTAGTGATTAATTTTTTTTCCTAAATATATATGAACTAAAAAGGAATTTAAAATATATATTTGTGTTGCAGCAAAGATATTAACTCATGATTCCACTATATATGTCTTTAAAATCTCTAGAGTGAAGAACTTTGGTCCTCTAGATGAAAATGCAGCAGTAACTGGAGAAGGCTTGATCCCTAATTTAGAACCAAGTAATCTCAAAGTGGCAGCTGCATTTCGAGCTAAAGAGTAATGCTTGATTTCTCTTCCTGCAATTTTAACAATAGTTACTGTCAGAAGAAGGTGACTATCTGCAACCAGCTCTTCACCATTAGTTGCAATGTTTATTAAACATTCCTACTACTCCAGCATCTTTCACCACTTGCCCCTTCTAAACTCAAGGACAAATTCCCCTTACTCATATCACAATTTCCAGCAATCGATGCACCATCTAAGGTACCCTCGAAGAACAATGTACTCGGCATGGGACTGCTCAAATTATTTCCTAAATAAATTAATGGATACTGCTTTTCTATTGAAAGATTCTTCCTAGCTTTATAAAGTGATGCTCCAGTCATAATTTTCTCAGTCCCCAGCTTAACAATAGCTAAAAAAAAATAATACTCTAGCACCAATAATTTTATTTCTACAGTGATGCTTCTCAAAACCATACCCTATTTCACATTCCCCTTTCCAGTAAGCTAGAACACATGTCATGAAAGAATCATTAAAACTCAAACTTTCAGTTCAAATTCCAGTATCAAGAACACTCACAATTACAATGAGATTTAATAATTTATCTGAACACAACTTCTTGTTGTCCTCACGTTCGAGACCAAGAAACATAAGACTTCTAGTGGTATGTAACTTTTACTTAGTCTCGAAAAAAACAAATAAAACCACATGTATCATAATAATTTAATCTTAAATTTTTTATTTTATTTTAAATTTTATGATTTATTGTCATACAAATATCTACGAAGTACAAATTTGGTGCCCTATTGAAGTATCACAAGTTGGCACATATGAAATAGTAGCAACGAAATAGTAGTAACAAATATTTGGCCCACACATCACATATTCGGGAGTTGGGAGCTACTCCGAGCATTATCAGAATGGAAATGTTTCCTGCCCCTCCCAAAAGTGAGCATTGAGAATATATACATGAGAAGAATATAGTTGCACTTGTCATAGTCAATGGAAGACGACTCCTTACAACATAAGGTTACATAATAAAATCATCATCATCGTCATAATCTGTCTCATCATCTTCATATTTGTTAGTACTTTTAGTACCTTCATTTCTCTCGTAATCACTTATGTATTCTATCATAGTATCATCCTCTTGGTCTGAATCTTCTGTATTATAGTCAACTTCATGTATTTTTTGAACCTCCAGCTCGACCACACTTGAATCTAAGAGAGTCAAATCAACATCATATTTGTGTAATTGACTTGGAACATCCTCAATATCGCTGTCAATCACACTACTTTCAACTGAAACATCTTGATACACATCATCATTAGTAGTACACGATTCATCACTTTCAGCCTCAGAATTACACATCTCTGGCACATCATATATATGTCTATCTTGAAATTTTTACAAAATTCACCAATTTCCCCCAATTTTGGATCATCCATGTTAAAAACCTGCTTCACTTGTGTAGCTAGTAAAAAATCATGTTCAAACAAAAATCTTTTTACATTAACACTGGTGAAATTTGTATCTTTTTACATTCTTGTATTCTTGCGAAGATCAAACCACTTGCATTTAAATAGGACAACTCGATTGCCATCAACATACTCTAACTCAATGATATCAATTATTATACCATAAAAATCAATCACCTCGTTTTCATGATAGCCTTCAAGAACTACGCCGCTATTTTGACATTTACGTAATTCCTCACAACTTTGAATATGGTACCTAACACCATTACAATACAACCAAGACATTTTCTTTCACGCAAATCAGGTTCCATTACCAAAGGATATAATTTCTTAATAGATCTTGATTTATCCTTATTATATAATGGTATAATCTACAATAAAAAAATATTGCATTCAATTAGTAATGAAAAAAAAGCTGAAATTCAAACACAAAAAGTGTTATCATATTAAAAACTCACTTACTTTCCTTTTGAACCATAGAGGAAAATGTTCTCTATGTTTCTCTGTTACATTCTGTTAAGGTCCCCTGATATGGATCTGGTTATGGGGTGTTGTAGTGCGAAATTGAATGTTTTCTTCCTACAACCTATGGTGTCGGTTCGTTAAGAGAGAACCTGATATCTCTTGAGTTTGAAGCACTCAAAGACTTAGTAATTTTTGCATAACATTTCACTGAATTCAAGTACACTAAATACAACAATGAAAATAAAGAAAATAACTGCCAACTACAACTGAAATGAGAAAGTGGAGATATAACCTCCTTAATACAACAACTGCTACACAGAAAATGAAAAAATAAATACTTAAAAGCTGTAGTAATCTGTTGCAAACAACTAAATAACTTATAAGCTAAAGTAATCTACTTTCTAATTTCTTTAAATCTCCCATGTATAATGTTGGTAGACTAAAGGGGTACTAACATTACTCCCCCCATTGAAATCACTCTTGTCCTCAAGTGGGAAGTGTGGAAAGTGTTGCTGCATAGAAGAAACAGTTTCCCATGATGCAATAGCTGGAGAAGTATGCTGCCAATGTATCAAGACTTTAGTTACATTACGAACAACCCGATGTTCAAGCACAGTTAAAGGTTGGGGTGAGGGACCTTATGCCAAACTTGAAGGAAGAGTAGCAGCTATCGGAAAGTCTCCTTCATGAAAGAGCTTCAATTTAGAGACAAGAAAAACCAGATGAAGTTTTGTACCCGGTGAAAAGTCTAGTTTACAAGCCACAGGTCCAATACACTGCTCAATTTCGTAAGGACCATAAAACTTGGGCAACAATTTCTGGTATTAATGAGTACCCACAGAAAGTTATTTATATGGTTGTAGCTTCAATAGAACTCTATCCCCCACCTGAAACTCAACATGTCGATGTTTGGAATCAAAAGTAGCCTTCATTCTCTGTTGAGCATGCAATAAATTTTGTCTTAAGGACTGCAGAATTTGATCCCGAGTACGTAACGCTATATCCACTACATCCACTTTGGAAATTCCAGGGGAATAAGGCAAAAGACGTGGCGGAGACGCCGATACACCACTTCAAAGGGTGTCATTTTCAAGGAAGAGTGAAAACTGGTGTTGTATGAATATTATGCCCAGGACAACTGGTCTATCCATTTGGTAGGATATGCACTTGTAAAACACCTCAAGTTCATCTCCACAGCCCGGTTGACAACTTCAGTTTTGCCATCAGACTGAGGGTGATACGCTGAACTAAAACACAACTTGGTACCACTCAGGCGGAAGAGTTCTCTCCAAAAAGCACTTGTAAAAGTTACATCCTGATCAGTAACCATGCTTACCGGTAAGCCATGTAATTTTAAAATATTGTCAAAGAAGAGTCGGGCAATACTTATTGTAGTGTATGGATGAGCATTTGACAATAAGTGGTAATATTTAGAGAAACGATCTAGTACCACTAAGATTACATTTTTCCCACGTGAGGTAGGTAAGCCTTCCACAAAATCCAATGAAATATCTGACCATATTTGCTCCGGTACTGATAAAGGCTAAAGAGGACCAGCAGGTAGCAAAGTTTCTTTTTTATGTCGCTGGCAAACACCACAAGTACGAACAAAGTCGCAAATATGATGCTTCATACCTGTCCAATAGAAATCCCTTGCAATCCAAAAAAGTGATTTTTGGTACCCCTCATGTCCCTGGTTATGCAAGGCAATCATGACTGTCTGAATGGAAGGAGAGTTTGATGCCAAGAATGTTCGGTGTTTATACAGAAGCAACCCATTCTTGACGCTCCACTGATCTGATATAGTACCATTATTGACAACAGATATTAACTTCTAGACATCAGGAGAGTTTTGTTGTTCATTTCTGATACCATCAACAAGGCTCAATTGAGGCATGGAAATCGCAAGAAGCATAGCTTCATCATTATCTCGATGGGATAAGGCATTGGTGACAGTGTTTTAACGACCAGACTTGTATTCAACTGAAAATGAGTAACCCAGAATCTTGGCCCACCAATGTTGTTGTGGAGGAGTTAGTGCCTTTTGTCCCAATAAAAATGTCAAATTGTAGTGATCAGTCGAATAGCTTTCACTAGACCTATCAATTCTTTTTCATAAGAGGGTAGTGGCTGGTGTCTTCATGCCAATACTCTGCTAAAAAAGGCAATGGGTTGTTTATTCTGCAATAAAACAGCCCCAATACCCAGATCCGAAGCATCAGATTCAATAACAAAAGGTTGAGAAAAATGTGGAAGTGCCAATACAGGTGTAGTTGTCATAGCAACCTTGAGTTTTTCGAAAGCTTGTGTTGATTGATCTGTCTATATAAATGAATTCTTGCGGAGCATGGCTGTTAATGGTTCAGCTAAGGATCCATAATTTTCAACAAACTTACGATAATATCCTGTGAGGCCTAGGAAACCTCGTAATCCTTTAAGAGTTGTAGGTTTGGACCATTCAGCCATGGCTGAAATTTTGCTGGAATCAGCAGAAACTCCATCAGCAGTGATGAGGTGTCCCAAATAAGCAATTTCAGTTTGGAAAAATGAACACTTTGATTGCTTCAGAAAAAGATGATGATCGGAGAGTAACTTGAAGACAAGTCACATATGATACATATGTTCGACCCAAGTGCGACTATACACAAGAATTTCATCAAGAAAAACCAAAATAAATTTTCTCAAGTGAAGCTGAAATACCTCATTCATTAATGATTGAAAGGTAGACGGAGCATTGTTAAGCCAAAGGGCATAACCAAAAACTCAAAATGTCCATGGTGAGTACGAAAACCAGTTTTGTCCACATCATCCTCTTTCATCTGAACTTGATAATAACCTTACCGTAAGTCTAATTTAGAGAAATATTTAGCCCCAAACAGTCCTCCAATAATTCTTCAATTACTAGAATAGGAAATTTATCTTTGATTGTTTTTGCATTCAACTCACGATAAGCAATACACGTACACCAAGAACCATCATATTTAGGAACAAGAAGCACCGGGTAAGAGAATGGAGACTGACTTGGCTGAATTATTCCTTGCTTCAACATCTCTGAACATTATCGTTCAATTTCATCTTTTTGATTATGTGGATATCTATATGGCCGAACAACAATAAGTTTCATCCCTGGTTCTAGAAAAATTTTGTGGTCACAATCACGTTTAGCAGGGAGCCTTACTGGTTCATGAAAGAGGCAAGCAAAATCATTCAAAATGATTTGCAATTTTTCCTGATTATCTTTGTCAGTCAGCATAACATGAGTTGTTGCTCCTTGAGTTGGATTATGAGACTTAACACCTTTTAACTCCACGTGTTTCCCATTTTTGAAGAATGACATCCACATATCTGTAAAGTCCCATAGTATAGGTCCTGAGGTCTTAAGCCAATTCACACCAAGAACCATATCAAATCCACTTAGATTGAGGACATATAAATCAATATGGAAAGCATAATTACCAAACCATATTGAAACTCCTTTTTATTGTCCCAGAATTCTGATCCGTTCTCCATTTGCCACCACTACTCGTAGCCCTTCTCGCCTCTCAACTTGAACATTGAATTGTGACACAATTTTAGAGTTCACAAAGCTATGGGTACTTCCAAAATCGACTAATGACACCACTGGATTCCATGTTAATTGGCCTTGTAAGAGCATATTTTGTGGAGCTGTGACACGAACGACGGCTTGCAAAGAAATTTCAGGTCGATCTATATTAGGATTTGTCTCCTATTCCAGAGATTCTTCCTCTTCGTCTATGGAATCAATCCAGAATAATTTCTTGCACTGATGGCCCCGAGTTAAGACTTCATGACAGTTGAAGCAGAGACCCTTAGGTCTCCTTTCATCCATCTAAGATCTAGTTAATTTGCTTACAAATCTAGTGTGCTGTGAATGTGAGAAATCTATTTTTTTAGATCTGCGGCCATCTAACAGTTGCGAACGAAAAGGTTGTCCCTTGTGTTCATAAAGCCGGGATAAACTGATCGCCGTAGCCAAATTTAGAGGATTATGCAACTCAACCTCAATTGCTATTGTAAAACCACAGATTCGAAGTAAATTACCCATTTCCAAAAGTTGCAGGTGTCAACCCACGCCGGCCACCCATGGCCCATGGATGGGACCACGGACCGTAGGTGTGGTCTGTGGTTGATCACGCTGACACTATCCAGAAAGGGGCAGAACCACGGCCGGACCAACGGACCGTTGGTGGAACCATGGTCTGTGGTTGAGGCCCGTGGTCTAAGACCCTCAATCAGAGTTTTTGACCACCATTGAGGGCCGTGAAGGACGGTCCATCATCTTGACCACGGTCCGTCGGCAGTGGCCGTGGGTCATGACTGGTAGTTAAGTTTCAGGGGTAGTTAGGTCTTTTCCTAATTAATTAACTCCAATACTACGTCGTTTTACCCTTCCCAAGACCCATATATAAGTATTATAACACCCAAATTCAACCCATTCAAGTCATTCTTTCAAAATCACAAAAGAAGATCAATTCTCCTCTCTAAAATATTTCTCTCTCTAGAAACTTGAAGAAGAAGAAGGGTTCAACCTAGGGTTTCAAGGCAAGCCTCCATTTTCACCTTTGAAGATAAGCATTTGGCTTTGAGGTATGATAGTTTTCATCCATGGATTCCTTTCATTCATGGAGTTCCCAAATTCCTCTATTTTCAAAATTAGAAATCCCTAATTGAGTTTGGGTTTTCTTCTATTATCATGGGTTCTCTTGATTATTGATTTAAATGATTGACTTATGATCTCTTATGCATGAATTGATGAAATACTATGATTTTATGATGATTTCCTCTATGAACCCATGTAATCCCCATGTTTTCAAGTTATGGATCATATGATGTGGGATTTTGAGTATAAAGGAAAAGTTTTATGAAATTAAGCATGTATTGATACATTTACATGAATTTATCATGAAATCCATACCTAACCCATGTTTTCTAATGTTGATGATTGAAAGTGGGTTGTAAACCTTGAAAGGTAAATTATGGAATTATGCATGTTCTTAAGAGAGTAAAGTATTAATGATAATGTTGTTGTTGTGTTGTTGAAAGGATTGTTCTCATATACACACCTATGCATGATGTGAATGGTTTTCTCACATAATAAGGGTTCTAAGGTTGAAAGGTCTTCTCACCTAATTGAATCAAAGATTAAGAGCTATCCTAATGAAATCTAGCTTGGATTGGTTATTGAACTATAACTTTCCATGGACAATGACTTAGCTTGGATTGGCAAGATGACGTGCCCTTCCATGGATGATGAGAATAAGTAAGAAATGACTATTCCGTGGGATTTATGCTTAGCACCGAGAGGATATTGAGATGGAAGCTCTCCCGTTAGTAGAGGCCGGGTTTCTAGAAGAAATTTCCTTATCCCTTACCTATGTGCCCCCATAGGATGATTGTCTAGATAGACATTAGCTAGTGGATCCACTTAAGCTAGAAGTTCATCGTCCTTACCTTTGCAAGTAAGACAACCCTTTTCGGTGTGGGTGACACCAGGGGATCATGTTATAGCTCACATGGTCTGTATATCGGTTAAGCCTATTTCCCACATTAATAATGAACTAAGGTTACTTCAAGAAGTATCTCATATGTGTTCAAAGAATTTAATGATGATTAGCTTGCATTGACCATGCTTTATGACTCATATTTTCTAACCCTTATATCATGTTTTAGCTTGTTCAATTGCATGTCATGAAATGTTCCCTTTTAGCATGATTTAAATGTTTTATACATAGCTATCATACTTGGTACATTATTTTGTGTTAACGCATACTCTTGCCTACATTTCCCCAAATGTAGGGTCATACAGTCAGGTTTTCGAGTTTCGTGGCTAGTGGTTGATTTGAGATTCCTGAGCTTTGGTAAGTCCTTATGATTCGAGAACTTATCTTTTCGTTGTTCTTAGTTTCCTTATTGTATTTCAGTTTTGGACATGATGTATGGGCTAGGACCAATTTCATTCGATTATAGTAGATGATTATTGAGGAAAGTGTTTCAGACTTCCGCTTTTCTTTATAAAACTATTGAACTTAAAATGTCATTTTACTTCTATTGTTCTATTTTTTATGTTAGGAATCCTAAAGGGCTTGTATGGGGTCCCTCGAGGTCCTATACGACATGTTACATCTAGGGGGTACCCCTGGGTCATGACAAACTTGGTAATCAGAGCACAAGGTTTAAAATGGTCCTAGGATGTCTCATAAGACACATCAAGTAGAGTCTTGTTCATGAGTGTGAAGCGTGCCATATTTATGAATGAGAGGCTTCAAGATGTTAGGAAACTCCACTTCTTTCATTACTCTAAATTCATGCGATAGAGTTTAACTCTATAAGGTCTCTCGCCTAATCCTTATCCGATGCTCTACAAGATATGGATACTCGAAGAGCTTATGCTAGAAGGAATGTGAGGGAGAATGTGGAACAAAAAGCTCCTCCCCAACCTCTTCATGTTTCGGTCGATCCTTTGGCCGAGCAAGTGACTAATGTGGAGTTTAAGGCTGCTTTTCAAGTGTTGATTCAAGCTGTGATGGCCGAAGCCAATTGGGAGGTTGCGGTTCCCGTGAACCCAAATGTGGGTACATTGGCTTCTAGAGTGAGAGGCTTCACTAGGATGAATCCTCCGGAGTTTCATGGTTTTAAAGTTGAGGAATATCCTCAAGAGTTCATTGATGAGGTCGATAAGATCTTGATGATCATGGGAGTGACGTCGGTGGGAAAGACGGAGTTGGTCGCTTATCAAATTAAAGGTGTTGCTCAAACTTGGTTCAACCAATGGAAAGAAGGGAGACCGGAAGATGCTGGTCCTCTTGGTTGGGAGAAGTTTAAGGCTATTTTTATTTATAGGTTATTTCCCCTTGAGATGAGGAAACAAAGGTGCTTGAGTTCATCAACCTTTTTCAAGAAAGTATGAGTATGAGGGAGTATGCTTTGACGTTCACATAATTGTTGAAATATGCTCCCTCAATGGTTGTCGATTCAAGGGAAAGGATAAGTAAGTTCATTTCGGGTGTATTCGAAATCGTGGTTAAAGAGTGTCGTACTGCCATGCTCATTAATGACATGGACATCTCTCATCTAATGGCTCATGCAAAAAAGATTGAAGAGGGCTAAGACCGGTGATGGTAATTTTTCTCATGCAAGGTCTGATGGACATGGTTGTTCTAGGTTTCGATAAAAGTTTTGTCATCAAGGTTCCTCCAATGCTCCTTCTAAGTTCAACAAAGATAGGGTGTCTAACCCTAACCCTCAAGGAGGAAATGGTAGTGGATCTTCATTGCCCATGTTTACTTGTACTAGGTGTGGAAAGAAGCACGAGGGTAAGTGTCTAGCCGGCACAGATGGTTGCTTCAGTTGTGGTAAGAGTGGTCATAAAATGAGGGATTTCCCGATGCTTATGGCTAAAGGAAGAGAGGGAAAGCAAGCTCCTTCTAGTGGTTAGGGTCCCAATACTCCTAAGCAAAACCGATTCTATGCATTTCAGACTCGTGATGAACAAGAGAGTTCTCCCGATGTGGTTACCGGTATGTTGAAACTTCTCCAACTTGATGTATATGCCTTACTTGATCCCAGTGTTACCTTGTCTTTTGTGATGCCATATGTGGCTATGAGGTTTGATGTGCTTCCCGATGTGTTATTAGATCCTTTTTCTTTCTCTACTCCTGTTGGTGATTCTATGGTGGCGAAGAGGGTTTATAGAAAGTGTCCCATTTCCTTGTCACATAGAGTTACTCTTTTTGACTTGGTAGAGCTTGATATGCTTGACTTTGATGTTATCCTTGGTATGGATTGGATGCACTCATGCTATGCTTTTATTGATTGTAGAACTCGTGTAGTCAAGTTTCAGTTTCCTAATGAGCCTGTCCTAGAGTGGAAGGGGGGAAATTCTATACCCGAGGGTCAGTTTGTCTCTTGTCTTAAATCTAGAAAGATTATTTCTAAGGGTTGCATTTACCATCTAGTTAGGGTGAGGGATGTGGATTCCGAAACCCTACTCTTGAGTCGGTCCCCATTGTAAATGAGTTTCAGGAAGTGTTCCCAGATTACTTACCCGGTATTCCTCCCGAAAGGGAAATAGACTTCGGTATTGACCTTCTCCCAAATACGCAACCTATTTCTATTCCTCCTTAGCGTATGGCTCCGGCAGAATTAAAGGAGTTGAAAGATCAATTTAAAGATTTGTTGGATAAGGGTTTCATCTGACCGAGTATCTCTCCGTGGGGTGCTCCAGTTTTGTTTGTTAGAAAGAATGATGGTTCTCTTCGTATGTGTATTGACTATCGTCTGTTGAACAAGGTGACCATTAAGAATAAGTATCCTCTTTCAAGGATAGATGATTGATTTGACCAACTTCAAGGAGCAAGTTATTTCTCTAAGATTGATCTTCGATCGGGTTATCATCAATTGAGGGTGAAGGAAGATGACATTTCGAAGATGACTTTATGAACTCGGTATGGTCCTTATGAGTTTTTGGTAATGTCATTTGGGTTGACTCATGCTCCGGCGGCGTTTATGGATCTGATGAATAGGGTGTTTAGACAATACCTTGACATGTTTGTGATTGTGGTCATTGATGATACTTTGATTTATTCGAGAAGTTAGAAGGAGCATATTGATCATTTGAGGATCGTGTTGCAAGTTCTTAAGGACCAACAACTCTTTGCCAAGTTTAGAAAATGTGATTTTTGGGTAAGATCCGTAGCTTTCCTTGGCCTTATTGTTTCAAGTGAGGGTATTGAGGTAGATCCTAAGAAGACGGATGTGGCCAAGAGTTGGCCTAGACCTCTAACTCCTTCAGATATTAGAAGTTTCTTGGGTTTATCCGGTTACTATAGAAGGTTTACTGAGGAATTCTCTTCAATTGCCTCTCCTTTGACTCAAAAGAAGGCCAAGTTCATATGGTCTGAAAAGTCTGAGAAGAGTTTCCAAGAGTTAAAATATAGACTTACTTCCGCTCCGGTGTTGACTTTACAGGAAGGGCCCGATGGCTTTGTTGTTTATTGTGATGCCTCTAGAATTGGGCTACGGTGGGTGCTTATGCAAAATGGGAAGGTTATTGCATATGTGCCTCAAGGCAACTTAAGATTCATGAGAAAAATTATCCTACCCATGACTTTGAACTAGCGGCGGTTGTTTTTGCCTTAAAGATATGGAGGCATTATTTGTATGGTGTGCATGTAGATTTATTTACCGACCAAAAGAGTTTGTAATATTTGTTTAATTAGAAAGATTTGAATCTTCACCAAAGAAGGTGGCTTGAGCTATTGAAAGATTATGACATGAGTGTTTTCTATCACCTCAGAAAGGAAAATGTGGTAGCGGATGCTCTTAGTCGGTTGTCTATGGGAAGTGTTGCTCATATTGAAGAAGAAAAGAAAGAGTTTGTTTGGGACGTTCATAGATTGGCCCGATTGGGTGTTCGGTTAGTGGACTCTACCAAGGGTGGTGTTATGGTCTACAATGGCTCAGAATCGCTAAGAAAGGTCTTGATCCAATTTTGGTCGACTTAAAAAAAATGGTGCTTAAGAAATCCGTTGAGGCTTTCTCCCAAGGGGGAGATGGTGTACTTAGATATCAAGGTCCTTTATGTGTTCCGAATATTGATGACTTGAGGGAACAAAACTTGTCAGAAGCTCATATTTCATGGTATTCCATTCACCAGGGAGCCACCAAGATGTACCATGATTTACGAGAAGTCTATTGGTGGAATGGGATGAAGAAAGATACTGCGGAATTTGTGACTAAATCTCCTAATTGTCAACAGGTGAAAGTTGAACATCAGAAACCGGGAGGTTTTTCCCAAGATATTAGCATTCCTACTTGGAAGTGGGAGGATTTGAATATGGACTTTAATGTTGGTTTGCCTCACACCCGGCACAACATGACTCGATTTGGGTGATAGTAGATTGGATGAAAAAATCAGCTCATTTTCTTCCCGTCAAGGTTTCCTATTCGGTGGAGGACTATGCCAAGCTGTACTTGATAGAAATGGTAAAGTTGGATGGAGTGCCTTTCTCCATTATTTCTGATCGTGGTACACAATTCACTTCTCCGTCTTGGTACTCGGGTTAAGCTTAGTACGACCTTTCATCCCCAAATCGATGGCCAAGTGCAGCGTACTATCCAAACTTTGGAAGACATGTTGAGAGCTAGTGTGATTGATTTTAAGGGTAATTGGGATGACCATTTTCGATTGATTGAGTTTGCAAATAATAATAACTATCACTCTAGTATTGGTATGGCTCCATTTGAGGCTCTTATGGTAGGAGGTGTAGATCTCCTATAGGTTGGTTTGAGGTGGGTGAAGTTACCTTAATAGGTCACTAATTGGTACATGAGGCCATAGAGAAAGTTTGACTTATTAGAGAAAGGTTAAAAATCGCTCAAAGTCAGCAAAAGTCATATGTCGATGTAAGAAGAAGAGATCTTGAGTTTCATGTTCAAGATTGGGTTTACTTGAAAATCTCATCCATGAAGGGTGTAATGAGATTTGGTAAGAAAGGGAAGCTTAGTCCCCGTTATGTAGGCCCATATCAGATTTTGAGACGTGTTGGTAAGGTTGCTTACCAAGTCTTTCTGACGAGGCACCCACTTTCGTTTTTGATCCCTGAGTAGCATTTTATGATCTAGATTTGCCAAATGAGTTGGCATCGGTGCACCCAGTTTTCCATGTCTCAATGTTGAAGAAATGTGTTGGTGATCCAACATCTATTGTTTCCTTAGAAGGTTTGGGAGTTGATGAAAATCTTTCTTATGAGGAAATTCCAGTTGAGATTTTAGGCCGACAAGTCAAGAAGTTGAGAAATAAAGAAGTAGCGTCCGTGAAAGTGTTGTGGAGGAATCAGTTAGTTGAGGGTGCTACTTGGGAGGCCGAGGCCGATATTATATCCCGATATCCTCATATCTTTCCTTCTACTCCTACTCTAGCTTGAGGTAATGAGTTCCTCATGGTTTGTTCCTTGTTTTGGAGTCCTGTGTTATGTGTTTCCATGATTTCCTTACTATACATGCTTTATGAAAGATTCAAGTTTTGAGAAAATGAGTTTGTTTAATTGACTCTTACATGTTTATGTGCATATGAGTATGAATTGCATATAGACTACTTGATATGATGTTATGAGCATGAATTTAGCTTGGAGTTGATGTTTCCTCCTCGAATATATGCATTTATGTGTGTTAGCTTGGAGTTGATGTTTCCTCCTTGGATGTTAGCTTGGGGTTGATGTTTCCTCCTCAAATTTGTGCATTGCATGCATGATGGGCTGTTAGATTTAGTTTCACCCCTCCTATGATGTTTTGATAACGTCCTAGCTTGGAGTCAATAGTTTCTCCTTTGTTATATGCATTGCATTATAGGTTGGGTTGTTAGTTCCTCTCCTACTCTTTTCGTACCAGCATGAATCTCATTCGACGATGAATGATCCCAAGGGAGAGATAATGTAACAACCCAGATTTGAAAAAGGGTAAATTACCCATTTCTAGAAGTTAGAGGTGTCAACCGACGCCGGCCACCCATGGCCCGTGGATGGGACCATAGACCGTAGGTGTGGTCCGTGGTTGATCACGTTGACACTGTCCAGAAAGGGGCAGAACCACGGCCGGACCAACAGAACGTTGGTGGAACCATTGAGGCCCGTGGTCCAAGACACTCAATCGGAGTTTCTGACCACCATCGACGACCGTGCAGGATGGTTCGTCATCCGGACCACGGTCCGTCTGCAGTGGCCGTGGGTCATGAATGGCAGTTAAGTTTCAGGGGTAGTTGGGTCTTTTCCTAATTAATTAACTCCTATACTACGTCATTTTACCATTCACTAGGAACCCTATATAAGTATTTTAACCCCCAAATTCAACCCATTCAAGTCATTCTTCCAGAATCACAAAAGAAGATCAATTCTCCTCTCCAAAATATTTCTCTCTCTAGAAACTTGAAGAAGAAGAAAGGTTCAACCTAGGGTTTCAAGGCAAGCCTCCATTTTCACCGTTGAAGATAAGCATCTGGCTTTGAGGTATGATAGTTTTCATCCATAGATTCCTTCCATTCATGGAGTTCCCAAATTCCTCAATTTTCAAAGTTAGAAATCCCCAATTGAGTTAGGTTTTTCTTCAATTGTCATGGGTTCTCTTGATTATTGATTTAAATGATTGAATTATGATCTCTTATGCATGAATTGATGAAATACTATGGTTTTATGATAATTTCCCCTATTAACCGATGTAATCCACATGTTTTCAAGTTATACATCATATGATGTGGGATTTTTATTATAAAGGAAGAGTTTTCTGAAATTAAGCATGTATTGATAGATTTACATGAATTTATGATGAAATGCATATCTAACCCATCAAAATATTGATTATTGAAAGAGGGTTGTAAACCTTAAAAGGTAAATTATAGAATTATGCATGTTCTTGTGAAATCTATTCAAATGTTTTAAGGATGCTTTGAGAGTAAAGTATCAATGATGATGTTTTTGTTATGTTGTTGAAAGGATTGTTCTCATATACACACCTATGCATGATGTGAAAGGTTTTCACACATAATAAGGGTTCTAATGTTGAAAGGTTTTCTCACCCAATTGAATCAAAGATTAAGAGCTATCCTAGTGAAACCTAGGTTGGATTGGTTATTGAATGATACTGTTCCGTGGATGACTTATGACTTAGCTTTGATTGGCAAGATGACGTGCCCTTCCATGGATAATAAGAACAAGTAAGAAATGACTATTCTGTGGGATTTGTTATAAACCCTGTAGACCATCTGATAGAAAAGGATCCCATGATCCTGAACCGATCTTACCTGGGATTGCAAATCCCAAGTTTGTCTATGAAGAGCGGATCTAATTGGAGGTCCAGGATTCGAGTCTTGTACCTCTCCTCGAGACCTCTTTCACTGAGAACTAATTCAATGTCTTTACGTAGGTGAGCAGTCCTATATTATTCCCTTCAATGACATTGTCTTTCGACCGTACGACATTACTGGAATTCCTTTTGGTGATCTAAATCATCGTATGTAAGATAGCGCGTAGCATCTCGCTAAGAACCAAGACTTTCTCATAGTCAAAATAGCTGATGAAAGAAAGAGAGCAGAAGTATGACCTTTTCAGGAAGAATATAAATAAAGTAAGATTTCGACTAGGTACGTATCGAAGGAGCAAAGGAGGAGGTAGCAATAGCATTATCTCTCTCAATTTTCCGACCACACAAACTTAGCCATCTTTTGCAAAGCCGTCAAAGGAGAAGCAATGGAGGAGAACCCCTCAACAAACCTTCTATAATAACCGGCCAAACCCAAAAAGTTTCTAATGTCGGAGGGAGTAAGAGGTCTAGGCCAACTCTTGACCACATCCATCTTCTTAGGATCTACCTCAATACCCTTGCTTGACACGATGTGACCAAGGAATGCTACGGACCTTAACCAAAACTCGCACTTGCTAAACTTCGCAAAAAGTTTATGGTCCTTAAGAACTTGCAATACAACCCTCAAATGGTCAACATGCTCATCCTTACTCCTTGAATAGATCAAAATGTCATCGATGAACACTATCACAAAAAAATCAAGATATTTTCGGAATACCCTATTCATTAAGTCCATGAATGCCGCCGGAGAGTTAGTCAAACCAAAGGACATTACTAGGAACTCATAGTGACCATATCTTGTTCGGAAAGCCGTCTTGGGAATATCAACCCCTCTAACCCTCAATTGGTGGTAACCCGAACGGAGATCAATCTTGGAGAAATAATTAGCCCCTTGAAGTTGATCAAACAAGTCATCAATTCTCGGAAGAGGATACTTGTTCTTAATGGTCACTTTGTTCAATTGGCGATAATCGATGCACATTCTAAGAGACCCATCTTTCTTTATAACAAACAACATCGGAGCACCCCATGGAGAGATACTCGGTTGAATAAAACCCTTGTCTAGCAAATCCTTTAGTTGCTCTTTCAACTCCTTTAACTCTGCCGGAGCCATTCTATAAGGAGGAATACAGATAGGTTACATATCCGGAACAAGGTCAATTCCAAAGTCTATTTCCCGCTCGGGAGGGATGCCGGGAAATTCATCGAGAAAAACTTCTGGAAACTCATTCACTATCGGAACTGACTCTAGAGGAGGGGTTTCAGATTCAACATCCGTCACCCTAACAAGATGATAAATGCACCCTTTGGAGATCATCTTTCTAGCTTTAAGACAAGAAACAAATTGACCTCTAGGCATAGAATTTCCCCCCTTCCACTCTAAAATAGGCTCATTCGGAAATTGAAATTTAACCACCCGAGTTCTACAATCAATAGAGGCATTACATGCATGCAACCAATCCATACCAAGAATCACATTAAAATCTAACATGTCAAGTTCTACCAAGTCAACAAGAGTAACTCTATGGGACAAGGAAATGGGACATCTCCTATAAACCCTCTTAGCCACCACGGAATCACCAACCGGGATAGAAACCAAAAAAGGCTCTGATAACTCTTCCGGAGGAACATCAAACCTCATCGCCACATAAGCCGTTACAAAAGATAAAGTAGCACCGGGATCCAATAAAGCATACACATCAATAAGAAAAACTTTTAACATATCGGTAACCATGTCCGGGGAGCTCTCTTGGTCACCTCGGGTTTGAAGAGGATAAAAGCGGTTTTCTTGGGAGCATCGAAATTTGAACCGCTGTGAGGAACTTGCTTGCCCTCTCTTCCTTGAACTTTAAGCATGGGACAATCCCTCATCATATAACCATTTTTCCCATAACTATAGCAACCATCCGTGCCAACTAGGCACTTTCCATCATGTTTCTTACTGCACTTAGTACAAGTAGGCCTAGCCATAGAAGATCCACCACTATTGCCTCCTTGAGGCTTAGGGTAAGGCACCCTATCTTTGTTGACCCTTGGATCACTAGAGGAGCCTCGGTTGGAGAACCTTTGCTTGAACCTTGTCTCCCTTGACCCTCGGACTTACCCTTGGAAAAATTTCCATCATCAATCCTTGCTCTTTTTGCCTCTCTATTCTTTTTCCTAAGTATTGACTCCTCAACTTGTTGAGCATACACCATTAGACGTGAGATATCCATATTATCATGGAGCATTTCCGCATGACATTCTTCTTCAATCAAGTCGGACACACCCATCAAAAACCTACTCATTTCATCCCTTGGATTCGACACCAAAGATGGGGCATACTTGGATAATTGAGTGAATTTTAGGGAATACTCTTTCACGCTCATGATTCCTTGACGAAGATTGATGAACTCTTCAACCTTAGCCTCCCTCAACTCTCGGGGAAAGTATCTAGAAAGAAATGCTGATTTGAACACTTTCCAATCTATGGGACCCGCTCCTACCGGCCTATTGTTCTTCCGTTGAGTATACCAAACTTGAGCAACACTCTTCAATCGATAAGCGGCTAGTTCCGCTTTCTATACCAAAGTCACCCCCATAATATCAAGTATCTTGAAAACCTCTTCCATAAACTCATGAGAATCTTCTCCCCCTTTGGATCCATGGAATTCGGGAGGATTCATTCTAGTAAAATCCTGAATCCTTGAAGCGGCCGTATTTATATTGGGATTAGCCGGAACAACAACTTTCCTATTAGCTTGGGCCGTCATGGCTTGGGCTTGAGTTGTCATGGCTTGAGCTTGAGTTGTCATGGCTTGAGTCAATATTTGGAGAGCCGACCTAATTTTCACATTTGTCATAGTCGCCGGATCATTCGGGGCTTGAGGAGATTGAGGATCTTGAGGAGGAACTCCTTGATCCACATTCTCTTCTTACACCCTTCTAGCGTTAGCCCTTCGTGTATTCGTATCCTGAAGATACACAAGAGAAGGATTAGAAGGAAGACCTTATAGAGTTAAACTCTATCGTATGACTCAAGAGTAATGAAAGAAGTAAAATTTCCTAAGCATCTTATAGTCTCTCATTCATAAATTTGGCGCGCTTCACACTCATGAACAAGACTCTATTAGACGTGGCTTATGAGACATCATCCTAGAATCATTCTAAACCTTGTGCACTGATTACCAAGTTTGTCACGACCCAGGGGTACCCCTAGATGTAACACGGTGTACTCGACCCCGAAGGGGTTTCATACAATCCCTTAGCATATCATGACATAAGATAAATAGAAATGATGCGAAATTTAAAACTTTTATTTACAATCGAAGTATTTCATAAAAGAAAATGGAAGTCTAGACATTGTCTCAAGTAGCCATCTAATACAATCGAAGTATCAAAAAGGGTCACAACCCTTTTACAACATAGTCTCAAAAATAAAATGTGAGAAAGAAACTAGAAATAAACATCTTCCTTCCTCGATCCATGAGGACTCACCAAAAGCGTGGAGAATAGTCGATCCAAGCTTTGACCAAGAAGGAAGCACACCTCAATAACCGGGTCCTACACTTATAGAAAACTGTTGAAAATATGGGTTAGTACAAAAATGCACTAAGTATGATAACCATGCATAAAATCCTTGAAACATACCAAAAAGGGACATTTTATTTGAAACCGCACTTTATCAAGTTTAAGAATCATCATGTGCATTAGTGTAAAAACACAAGTCAAACCATTTCATAAGTAACCCTAAGCTATACTTGTGCAATGCATAAATAAGATCCCATAATCCTATATAATACTAAGTACCACTTTTAGGCCACCCTAATCATACATATCATGCTTTTGACCTCATCATAGCCAATACTCATAGACAAGAAAACATTCATGTTCATAAACTCATATCAAGGAAGTCACTCATAGAAACAATCCACGTCATGCATGCATAATTCATATATCTTCATAGCATAAGAGAACCACACCACAACCACTGTCGAAGTCTACTTGTACAATGCATGAATGAAGTCCCATACCCCCACTCATACTAAGTAGAACTTCTTGATAAGCCATAAGTTGTAGTTCATGTTCATGTTCATGTTTTTGTCATAGTTCATATTCATGTTCTGGTCATAGTTCATATTCAGTCATGTAGGGAAATCGCCTTAACCGAAATAGACCATGTGAGCTACATGGAATCCGGTGTCATTCCCCCACACCGAAAGAGGTGTCCTATTTGCCTAAGGTAAAACTAGAGTTTGTTAGCTTAGGTGGATCCACTAGCTAAAGACCTATGTGGTCACATAGTTATGGGATAGGGAGATTGCTTCTACAAACTCGGACTTCTAAGGTAGAAGATTTCCATCTCATGAGATAACTGTTTTGCGAATCCGGACTAACTGACGTATAAAGAACCCGTTTGGAAAGCTGGACTAACTGACGTAAAAGCTTTCATCTCATATTCATATCCACTCGGTTCTAAGCATAATTTCCATTAAGTTCATGTTAAGTCTTAACATAAGTTCATATTTATGGAAGAGTGCCCTAGCATTCAATCCAACATGATATCATGATAGCTCATAGATTAGTAGGTGGGAATAGCCTTTCAACCTTAGAATCATTATTATGTGAGTAAACCTTTCACATCATGTTCATAGTGTGTTCATGAGAATAGCCTTTCAATCAACACAACAAAATTATCATAGTCCTAAATATTTCATACATAATCATGTGTAAGGGTATAGGGGAGAATGTCCTTTCAACAATACCATAATTACACAATAGTCATAGGATCTTCACTCTCAAAGTGAAGCTTGAAGCACATGCATAATTCTTATAATTTGCCCTTCAAGGACCATGAATCACATTCAACCCAAACATCTATAATTTCTACATTAGATATGGATAATAACATGATACAGTTAACTCAATCATTCTAAGCATAATATCTTAACATGGTTCTATAATCAATCAACCCACATCATGAGATCACAATTTAGTAATATGGGGAATTCATGGGTTCATGGGGGATTTCATCATAAATCAACAATAAATCATCCATTCAATCATAATCCAACATAAATCAATCATTGAAAACGTTTTTGAAAAGAACCCATGACTTGGAATGAAACCCTAGCTTTTTGGGGGAAATCCAATTTGTGAAATTGAGTTTTGAAGGGACTCTATGGGTGGAGGCTACCCATAGATTAAAAGCTACCATACCTCAATGAATAATCTACACGAAATTGATTGGAAAAGGCCTCTACTTCAAACCCTAGCTTGATTTTTTTCTTCTTCTTCCTTGGAGTTCTAGAGAGAAGATTTTGGGGAAGATGGGTTTTGATTTGGGAAGTTGGTAGTTATGATTTAGATGACTTAGTTTAGGAGCTTAAAACACTTATATAGTTAGTCTAAAATAATACAAAATGACGTCACTTAATAGTTAATTAAAATGGAAATCCCTAAACTACCCCTCGACTAACTCCCAAAACTACATTCCAGGTGTGACCCACGACGCCCTCACCTATGAACCATGGTTGGACCCACGACCCATGCTGGTGAAGCGTGGGTCGGGGTTTTAGGACTTGAAATGGGGGGCTTGACCTACGGATGCAAGCCACATGGTGTGGATCCATCCACGAGGCGTGGGTCCTGTCGGTGGCTACTGCCTTAGGCAGATTCCAAAGAGGCCTCGCCCACGCTGCCCCTCTACGGGGCATGGGTTGACCCATGAGGCGTGGATGCCCTCCCTGGGTCACTGCCTGGCAGCCTTTTAGTTCTTTTCCTCAAGGACCCATGGTTGTTCCTTGGGGTTTAGGCGAACTAACACGAACACAGGAATTTTTAAGTACAGGAGGGTACATTCAAGGCTGTAACCCTAACGTCGAGCTCTAGCTTAGCCTACTAGTTCCGGAGTATTACATTATCTCCTTCTTGGGAACATTCGTCCTCGAATGATGATCTAGACACCCTACCGAATTAAAGACTCAAGACTAGCATCCCATCATGCGTGAAACATCAAAATAATGCACCCCTCAAAGGAGGAAACTTGAACTCCATCTCAATCACAATCAATGCAACACAAGGAAGTAGGAACTACATCTACCAACCCATTATGCATGAAATTCAAAATTTCTCATGTTCATAGGAGGAACTACCTTCTCCAACAAAAGCATGCTCAACACAACATTATGGAGCCAATATGCCATTTCATCAAAAACATAATAAAGCATGTTCATCATCTCATCTCATGAAGTAAAATATACAACATCATACTAAAATGCATAACAACATGAGGGACACATAAATCATGAAAACTCATTTTATACTTAAACATGAATTCTCTCAAGAACATGCATATCATAAGAAAATCATAAAGAACTCATATAACACACATGACTCCCAAAACACCAAACTTTATAGGAACTACTTAGCTCAAGCTTGGATAGGAGTAGGAGAAAAAAGATGAGGATAGCGGGACTTCATATCGGCCTCGGCCTCCCAAGTAGCACCCTCAACTAGATGATTCCTCCATAAAACCTTTACGGAAGCTATTTCCTTATTTCTCAACCTTTTAACTTGCCGGTCTAAGATTTCCACCGGAATCTCTTCATATGAAAGACTCTCATCAACCCCCAACCCTTCTAAGGGGATAATGGATACCGGATCTCCAATGCACTTCTTAAGCATGGAAACATGAAATACTAGATGAACCGGAGCCAATTCATTTGGCAAGTCTAACTCATAGGTAACTTTCCCAATACGCTTCAAAACTTGATATGGGCCCACATACCGGGGACTAAGTTTCCCTTTCTTGTCAAACCTCATCACACTTTCATAGGTGAGATTTTCAAATAGACCCAATCATGAACTTCAAATTTTAGATCCCTTCTTCTAACATCGGCATAAGACTTTTGCCAACTTTGGGCCATCCTCAACCTCTCTCTAATGAGTCAGACTCTCTCAATGGCCTCATAAACTAATTCAGGACCAATTAGAACAATTTCTCCTACTTCAAACCAACCAACCGGAGACCTACATCTCCTACCATGCAAGGCTTCAAAAGGAGCCATGGCGATACTTCAGTGGTAACTATTATTGTAGGCAAACTCTATTAATGGAAAATAGTCGTCCCAATTACCCTTGAAGTCTATAACATATCTTCTAGTGTTTTGATGGTGCGCTCCGCTTGCCCATCGGTTTGGGGATGAAAAGTTGTGCTAAGCTTAACCTTAGTACCAAGCCCTTTTTGGAACGACTTCCAAAAGTGCGAAGTAAATTGAGTACCCCGATCCGAAATAAAAGATAAAGGAACCCCATGCAACTTCACTATCTCTTTGATATACAACTTGGCATAGTCTTCCACAGTAAAAGAAACCTTGACGGGAATGAAGTGGGCTGATTTTGTCATTCGATATATGATGACCCAATAGAATCATGTTGCCTTTGGGTATGAGGCAAGCCCACAATAAAGTCCATATTCACATCTTCCCACTTCCAAGTGGGAATATCTATATCTTGGGACAAACCTCCCAGCCTTCGGTGCTCAGCCTTAACTTGTTGACAATTCGGACATTTGACTACAAATCCTGCAATATCTCTCTTCATACCATTCTACCAATAGACTTCCCGTAGATCACGGTACATCTTGGTGGCTCCCAGATGAATAGAATACCGAGAACCATGAGCTTCTTCTAAAATTTGCTCTCTCAAGCCATCAACATCTGGAACACATAATCGACCTTGGTACTTAAGCACCCCATCTCCCCCTTGGGAGAAAGCCTCTACGGACTTCCGGAGTACCGACTCTTTCAACTCAACTAATATAGGGTCAAGGTCTTGGTTTGCCTACACATCCATCACAAAGGATGATTCGAAACCATTGTGGATCATGACACCACCCTTGGTGGAATCCACTAGTTGAACACCTAGCCGGGCCAACCTATGCACATCACGAACCAATTACTTCTTTTCATCCTCTACATGAGCCACATTACCCATGGACAACCTACTAAGAGCATCCGCGACCACATTAGCTTTTCTGGGGTGGTAAAGGACACTCATGTCATATTCCTTCAATAACTCTAACCACCTTCTTTGCCGAAGGTTCAAGTCTTTTTGGCTAAAAACATATTGAAGAATTTCATGATCGGTGAAAACATCCACATGTACCCCATATAAATAATGCCTCCATATTTTTAATGCAAACACAACCGCTGCTAATTCGAGATCATTGGTCGGATAGTTCTTCTCATGAACTTTTAGTTGTCTTGAAGCATAGGCAATCACTTTACCACTTTGCATAAGTACATATCCCAACACCACTCTAGAGGCATCACAATACACTACAAAACCATCTATACCCTCTGGCAAGGTTAATCCCGGAGCGGAAGTAAGTCTATCATGAAATATTAAATCCTCATTCTAATCTAGGTAGTCCTGGGGTGAACCAGAAAAGTTTGGATAGAGCCGGATCTAAGCGTTGGCTAGGTAAGCGTCCTATAGTAAGAGGAGTAGTTATGAACCCTGTAGACCATCTGATAGAAAAGGATCCCATGATGCTGAACCGATCTTACCTGGGATCGCGAATCCCAAGTTTGTCTATGAAGAGCGGATCTAATTGGAGGTCCAGGATTCGAGTCTTGTACCTCTCCTCGAGACCTCTTTCACTGAGAACTAATTCAATGTCTTTATGCAGGTGAGCAGTCCTATATTATTCCCTTCAATGACATTGTCTTTCGACCGTACGACATTACTGGAATTCCTTTTTGGTGATCTAAATCATCGTATGTAAGATAGCGCGTAGCATTTTGCTAAGAACCAAGACTTTCTCATAGTCAAAATAGCTGATGAAAGAAAGAGAGCAGAAGTATGACCTTTTCAGGAAGAATATAAATAAAGTAAGATTTCGACTAGGTACGTATCGAAGGAGCAAAG